>APFE031471867.1:0-20183 GCA_000404065.3 Pinus taeda
AGTTTTGCTGTCCTCACTTTCTCCATGCCTTGATAGGTTGTCTTGAGGGTTTGCCATGCTTCTTTGGATGTCTTAGCTCCTGCCATCCTTGGAAACACACTCTGGTCCACTGCTTGATACAACAACACACGGGCTTTTGAATCCTTTTTTCGATTGCTCTTGAGCAGATCTTTCTCTGCCTGAGTTAACCTATTAAACTCAGTTTCATCTGCTGGTTCATCAAAGCCATCTTCAACTATTTCCCATAAATCTTGAGAGGCAAACAGGGCTCTCATGGTTATTGCCCAATAATCATAGTTCTTCCCATTAAACTGTGGGAGCTGGGTGTTAAACATACCCATACTAGTGCTTGTGCTGACCATTCCTTGCATCCTCAGCTATGCTTCTAAATCCTTGACTGTGTATTTAAAAACAACTGACTGCTGCAACCAAGACTTCTCCCTTCAGCTTCTTTGTTACCTTCAAAGAGCCTAAGCCTGCTCTGATACCACTGTTGGGTATTTTTGTTGTTTGCAATGGGAAAATACCAAAACCAGAAAAATAAAAACACAGAGGCAATGCTCTGTTTCCTTTACACCAGGATCTTTTACACAGAGAAGTCTTTTTAAAAAATTTTACAGAGCAGAGAGTATTCCACCACCATAAAATGATTTCTATTCATTAAACAAAAACACTTACATATTCATCCTCTTTTACTCAGAGGGATTCACCAAAACATTTTCACAAAACTTACTCTACCTCCTATGAAATTTTATACCACTGTGTGTAAATATTTCATTTACATTCACTGCTGTGTGGAAACAAAATTACAGAGCTTTACACATTTACCTTTTCACCTGTGTGAAACAATTCATGGATTTCAACAAAACTATAAACTGGTTTTCTTCATTTACTTTCTCCTCCTGCACTGCTGTGCAATCTTTACATTTCTTACATTACCAAGACAAAACATTTTTACTCTGCTGCTGCACTTTCTTTTACATTTCAAACCAAAAACATTTATGCACTTCTGTGCATTCCTCCCCTGCCATACAAAATTTTTACTCTGTGGTTTCCATTCTATGCACTTCTGTGCATTCCTCCCCTGCAATACAAAATTTGCAATACAAAATTTTTACTCTGTGGTTTCCATTCGCTGCTGCGAATACAACACAACTCCACTCCGTGTGCAACTCTGTATTACATAGAGTCAACGCTCTTACCAAAGTGTATACCATACATTTCGTAATAATAAAAAAACTTACATTATATTTATGCCCATACTTTGTATTAACCCGCCGTAGAAAAGCATTAAAAATATTACCGGAAACATGTCATAATAATAAACATAGGGTATGGGTTGTATTTAATTGTCAACAGTCTCGTGTACTTTCCTCACGATCATACGGCGGACAGACTTAGCTTTAATCGAACGGCGGAGGTTGCATATCGGAACACCTTTTTCACGGTACTTTACACCAAAGTTGCACTGTGGTAAATCAATGGACATAAATGTTGGAGGTCATCGGACGAGTGAAATCAATATCGGAAGGGGTGAGTTGACTGAGTGTTACCTTCCGATAAGTGTCAGGTGATGATGTCACACTGTCCAGATGTCAGCGTCGGAGCACCATCATACGGAAACCACTTTTGCCAAAGAGCGGTGCGATGACTTCCTCGCGGTTTAGGTTTGCTGCTGGGTGGTTTCGGGGGTTGAACGGTCAGCGTTGAATGCTGGCCCGCGTGCAGGGAAATTATAACTTCAACAAATATGCGGAACCTTCCTGGGAAAAGGCTTAATATGCGGCAGCTTCATGCTTGTATAGGTGCAATAACTAGGCTTATTATATCCACGTTAATCCTTCCAGGCTTATTATACACCACATACGCTATTAAGAAGGAATTGTCATGGTAATTATAACACACGGATTTGACATGCCCCCGCACATTGAAGGTTACGGGGTTACTATCGTTTGAGCACTTGGATAGGGACTCCAAGAGCATCAAAGAATGAATAATCCAATGGCATAGATGAATCTTCTCGAGCCTTGTTGTAAATCGAGCATGGAATTTAGCTCTGGTTTCCTAATATAGGTTGTATGGAAGGAAATAAATAGCAAAATTTTCAAAGAAGGACAAACCTCTCCAGAGATAATGTGGGCAGGGATTATGTAGAATATACAAGAGATTATTCTCTCGGAAAAATGGCATCCAAATGGTTGGAAAGTCGCTCAAGCTAAAGAGAGTTTTCTCAATTTGTTGAACTTATGAGCAATTATGATAGCTCCAAGCTCATGGAAATTTTTAACCCCCTCACATCACCACTTTAGCATTTCGTGGGCCCCCGCAAGGTTTTATTAAGTTAAGCTTTGATGGGGCTTAGAAAGGAAACCTAGGGAATGTAGAGTATGGTGGTATATTTAGAGATTATAAAAAAAAACTAGACTTTTCTTCATTACAAATTGTCCTTATGCCAGTAATAATGAGGCAGAATTCATTGCAATCAAGCAAGCCCTTCTAATTGTTGAAAGAATGGTTTTAAAAGGCTAGTGATTCAAGGTGATTCATGGTTTGTAGTGGACGTAATCAAGAAGTTAATTCATGGATCTCAGTGCGAAAATTTGAGTCACAATTGGGGCAGAGCTCATGAGGAGGTGAGAGAGATCCTTCCCTCGGCTATCTCCTAACCTCTCATGTCAGACTAGAAGGAAATAAAGTTGTTGACTTATTGACAAATTGGAGTTGTGCACATCAAGGGAAATCTCTCTAGAAATGGTATGGTCACCAAACCCTTTGGAGGATGATCTAGTTCCCCTCCAAGGTTTTCTTGAGAAAAATAAAAAAGATAGTCAAAATACTATTTTATTTTTAATACAATTTTATTTTGACCAAGTCAAAATGTTAAACATTACATTACAACATCTCTACCATAATGAATTGGATAGAGCCTATAGACACAACAAAATATATTTCTTTTTCAAATAAATACATATTTACCAAAAAATACTATTCTCTTATTTAATAATATTATTTTATTTTAGATATATAATTTGAATAACCTAATAATGAAAATTTATTCATATAAATATAACTAACCAAATTGATATAATAATAAATAATAAATCTTCATACATAATAAAATCCGATTACATTTAGAAATAATAATATAACTTATAACCTTAAGATTACATTGAAACAGTTTAAAACCAAATAATAATAAGATCGGACAATAATTTATCTAAATGTTTTTTTTAAAGATTAATAATAATATAATAAACTTAATTTTTATGTTCTAATTAAATTTTAACAAATTTACATGTGTGACATAATTCATCATAAAACATAATGAAAATTGAACATCTCCCAACAGTTGCATTTCGAAAATGAACCATAAATTATAAGGAAATAACTCTTCGGATTGAAGGTATTCTTCAAAAAAAATGGGTTTGTTTATTAAAATCCTTTTCTGTTCCAGCACGGCCCAAATCACAAATCAGACTTGGAATTCCAATACGACCCAGAAACTTCAAAACCTAAAACAGAAATAAAAAATAGTACTATGAAAATTGTGCCTACACTTCATAAAACAGAAATAGAAAATAATACTATAAAAATTGTGCCTACAGAAGTTCTTTACTTAGCTGCTCATAATTCCTGCATCATTGTGGAATCTGTTGGACCAAATGCCACAAAGTCCTGTTCCATTTCCAGTAAAAAACTGGTGAGTCCTTTCATCGTATGCAAATGCAGTCACTGCATCTGTCAATACCTCCTTTCTGATTTTAGAACAATTTGGATCTTCTGAACTGATCTTCGCCAAGCATTCCCCTGTAACCAGGCTGCTAACATTCACACTGTATATCCATCGCTCTCCCGTTGGTGCATGTAACCAGCAACTGCGACAAAGAGAAATGAGAACATCCTGTGCATTAGAAATATGTGAATGCCCCAAAAAGCTGCGGCAGCTCACATCTGGGCTCTCTGTATACACTGGGTGATCTTCCAGCGTCACCAAAATGTCACCATCTAGATTACAGACGTGAATTCTTCTCAATTCCGTGTAGCAGATAAACTGTGCCCTTTTATGCAAATAGTAAGGTTCATATTGTGCACGAATATTTGTATGTGTGATGTTTATTGAATCAGGCGGGTTTTCATCGCAGATCTTTACCACTTCAATCCGCGATGAATGTTGTTGCAGTAGTAGTGTATTGCTGCCACACAGCACGACGAATTCTATTATCTTTTGACTAGGCCGAGGGACAAATGCTACTTTTTGCAATGTTCCGTTCAGTTTGGAATAAATTCTCAATTCGATTCCCAGCCTTCCATTTCTTTCAGTTGAAGGCATTTCGTCATACATCACCATCTCCATGTTTCCTGGAGATACACATTTCAGAGATGAATGAATAAGGGTGCCACCTGAGCCAACAAGTATGGGACGACCGTGTATTCTTTCTGGTATGGTAAACAACACAGTGTATTCTTTTAATTCAAAAAACTTGTACTGATGATCCACCAGATCGTAAATCATGGCCCTACAAATTGGTACATCAAAACCCCATTTTAATATGCGGCAGCTTCCTGGGAAAACGCGCTTCACCATTGGATTTCCTCCTGCTTGTATAGGTGCAATTTCCAGGCTTATTATATCCACGTTATATTTTCCATATATTGGGTTCTGATACACCACATACGCTATTAAGAAGGAATTGTCATGGTAATTATAACACACTGATTTGACATGCCCTATTAAGAAGGTTATGGGTTTACTATCGTTTTTCCAGCAAACAGGTGAAATCTCATCTCTCTGTCGCTTGAATAGCACCACATGGCTATAGGAATGAACAACAAGTATTATATCAACCCCTATCACCATAAAATTGATACTTATAGTATCAATAGTACTGATTTTGATAGAGGGAAATGTGTGGACATGATAATCTTTATAAATATTTGGCAGCGATCTGATCTTACCCAACTCTCTCAGACGCAGAGGGTGGATGCGCGCAATGGGTGATGAATGTGGCTGTTGTTGAGGTTGCTTTTCATCGTGACTCGCTGGTACCTCCAATGAAACTGATATCTGTGTATCGGCAGCCATATTTGGTGTTGTTAGTCGTCGCACAAGATTCTCTTCCTCTTCTTCTCTCGGCCTCTTCTTGTTCTGCAAACTGTCTGCCATGTTTCCGAATCAAGTTTCTCAATAAAAAACCAAAAATGTTGCAGCGCTACAAGAATTGAAACCCCGTAACAATGTTGCAGCCCTACAAGAATCGAAACCCAGTAACAATGTTTCAGCCCTACAAGAATTTGAAATAAATAAACATCTACTTCCCTTATTCAATTTAATTATGGTGGTGGGTACTAAATCTGATTTGTGGACCCAAGTTGACAATGACAGGCTAGATATTCGGTGATTAACCTTGATCTGTTTTCAAAATCATGATGGCTTTATATTAATTTATTATAAAATAAATAAATTTAATAATAATATTGGTTAATTTTAATTTATTTATTTAAAATGGTAAAGGGTTAATTTTAATTTATTTAAAATTATAAGAAGTTATTCATATTAATTTATTAATAAAAATCAATTTTGATAATGTCAATGTTTTAATTATAATAATTAATAAATTAAGAAAGTTATTTTTGCTATTAAATTATTTTATTGTTGAATTTAGGTTTTTTTGATCTATATCAAGTTTTATGAAACGATTTATTGAGACGTGTTTCGAACCAACGAGTGTGATTCATCGTCAAGATAAGTTGAAGAACAAGATCCTCGCTACAAGTTAAATAGAAGAGTAGATCATCCACCAACTCTATTAGATCAGGTAATGGCTATCTTGGAATGGGCAACTAGACTTTTTAATTGCTATATTTGACTGGGAAACGGCTAACTAGACAGGACTAAGAATAGGAGTAGGAGAAATAAAATTAGTTAGTGAGTAAGTTAGTTACATATATTAAATGTAATAGTTTTTATTAATAAGTTATGATATTAACTATAACATAACTAACTCACAATTAACTATTTAATTAGATAATATTAGCCCATTTTATTTCATATTTGATAATTAATTGTTTAATTACACAACATTTTAACTTTAATATAATATTAAATATTTAATTATATAGTTTGTGATATAAATTTAATACTAACCATCTTTTATATTAATTACTTCATTTATATATGGTAATAGTTACGGAACTAACTGCCTACGGGGCTTTGGATTGACGGTGAATGGGTGCGCTATTAAAGGCACTCATTGTGATAGGTCACCGGTTCAAATCCCCCGTGGGTACTTAGGTTAGTTCTCTTCGTAATTAATTAATTCCTATTAATTTAATATATGTAACTAACTTACTAATTAATTAATTCTATTTCTCCTATCCCTAGCGTGTAGTCTTGTCTAGTTAATATATGTAACTAACTTACTAATTAATTAATTTTATTTCTCCTATCGTGTAGTCTTGTCTAGTTAGTCGTGTTTCCGAGTCAAATATAGTCGTTAGAAAGTCTAGTTGCTCTTCGTAATTAATTAATTCCTATTAATTTAATATATGTAACTAACTTACTAATTAATTAATTTTATTTCTCCTGTCCCTATCGTGTAGTCTTGTCTAGTTAGTCGTGTTTCCCAGTCAAACGAAACTAACTTAAGTTAATTCTACCAATTATTTAATTAAAATATAAATTCTCTTCGTAATTAATTAATTCCTATTAATTTAATATATGTAACTAACTTACTAATTTAATTAATTTTATTTCTCCTATCCCTATCGTGTAGTCTTGTCTAGTTAGTCGTGTTTCCCAGTCAAATATAGTCGTTAGAAAGTCTAGTTGCCCAGTCCAATATAGTCGTTAACTTGTGGAACAGACCAATTATTTAATTAAAATATAATTTCTCTTCGTAATTAATTAATTCCTTAATTAATGGAATATCATAAAAACTAACTCTACTGAACTCAATTAAATTTATTTCTCCTATCCTATCGAGATAGTCTTGTATAAAGCCTTAGTCGTGGTAGTTAAAGCCAATGTGATCTATGCAGAAAAATCTTCTCATAAAATAAGTTATTTTAGTTAAATTTAAATTAATATAAGTTACCAAGTTTGTTTTGGCTTAAATTAATATTATTTAAAATTTCTTATAGATAGGGTTTTGGATAATTTGACTTAGAGTTCATTTACTTAACAACTACTTCTTTTTTTTATTTAAATAATCAAGAAATTCAAGGGAAACTCCAAAAACTCTTACTTAAGGATTACTCATAAATGAATATGTCAACTTCTATTCTTAATTTTCTTTTCAAATTATTATTTTCCTTAATTGATAGAAATTTCTTAAAAAATAACTCTAACATGAACCCATATAAAATTGAGTTTATCCACTTATTAAGATGGTCTTTTATAAAGCCTTAGCGGTGAGTAGTTAAATACTACTTGTTAGTGGTAAAAAACATTAAATTTAATGTTTTCCATTTAACATTTAGCATTTTTAATCTAATGTCACCCTTATTTAAAAATCAATCTAATTATTATTATGTATAAACATAATATAAACTAAAAATATTCCCCGGATGCGGGTGATGAGACAGGTGAAGATGAGGCGCCACATGGACGACATGGGTTGCCTCGTGTCTCAGCAGAACATTGATGAACCCTTCTGCCGCCATGGAAAGACGCTTCAAGAAGGGCGACAGGCATTCAATGCCTCTTATGGCTCCAAAGCTCGAAGGCAACTTGCGATTATGGCGTACAAGCACCAAGGGAAAGGCAGGCAGAGTCTTAAGGCAGAGGAGCCGAACCATGGATGTCAATTGGCAGGCTGTTGCTTTGTCCTTCGGGTTTATCTACCTGTGGGCAGAGCTAGCGAGCCAACTTCTGGTATTTGTTTGCGTTCTCCTCAGAGGGGACTCAGAATCACGGAGCACTCCCACCTCACTGCTCCCGCCTTCTTCTCAGCTCTTGCAGATTCTGCAATTATGTATCGCAAGGAGAGGTCCAGCCCGCGGCAGACCGGCTCGCCCTCCAGCAGACCGTCCTCGAGTGCAATGCTGCCGTTGTAGGTGTCACAAGGGTATTCAAGCCGCCCCCTTACAGGCAAGCCAGTATTTGGGTTCTACTGAGCCCAACGCCGAGCCGACCCCTGCGCCTGCCTTTGGATCAACCATTTTCTCCTTCCGATGCTCGTAGGATCGCCCATGAATCAATGCACATGTCTCAGTCCTTTTCCTTGAGGAAAATCAGAGACGATGCGGGAGACGCAAGCAGAGGGGAGAGATCTCCAGGGGGCAGCCGGAATGCGAAAGCAAGGCCACCTGTGGAGGAACCTGGTCAAGCCTCCAAAAGCCCTCCAGCTCAGGAAGCAGCGACCTCGAAGGCAGAAGTGGAAGAGGATTCTGACACTTTGCGCGAACGGTATGGATGGTATGAAGTGGTGGAGGAGAAACAGAGAGAGATGGGGGAAGAGAGAGGGAGGTAGGAGCGAAACAGAGAGAGAGGATGTACGAGAGAAAAGACTTGAGAGAGAGGAGGAGAGAGAGAGGGAGAGAGGAGGAGAGAGGAAGGGATAGGGAGATAGAGTTGGAGTGGGAGAGAGTGAGTAAAGAAGAAATACATAGAGAGTGAGAAGTTTGGAGATATGGGAGTGACACGGGAGAGATGGAGAGAGAGTCTGTATGTTTAGGGGTGAGATAAAGATACAAAGAAGGAGATATGGAGAGAATGAGGGAGAGAAGGAGAGAGGAGAGAAGGAGGGATATAGTAACAGAGAGAGAGGAAGAGGGGGCGAGAGATAATCCCTCTAGCCCAATGAGTGGGACTAGCAACCTATGTGACAATCTATTGGACACTTTCCTAAGTTACAATTGAAATAAGAGACGAAGAAAATGGCACATCTCCCTTTGTTGAAGACATTGAATCACTTGTGTCATGGGCTCACTCTTGATTCTCACAATGTTTAAACACCTACACAAGAGATTAATACCCAACAAGGCATGAAAATACAAATAGCATAATCAAAAGTAACCTACTTAATAGATCAAGGAGTGTTAAGATAAATGATACATAAGCATACACATTTATGGAAACGAACCAATAGTTGTATATTAATAGAATAAAGGAGGAATAATTTTACCAAACCTTGATTTCAATAGCCTCTCCTTGAATGAATGTCCAAGTCCAAGCTTAATATCTCCAAGCAGTCCTTCTCCAAGCCAAATGAGTAGCATGTAAGCACGATCTTAGCATAAGGGTGCAAATAGCCAAAGACCAACCATTTGGGAATGGGAAAAGATGAATATATAGGCACGGAAAGGGAGTTAGGATCTCTCCAATGATAGGATTAGGCCCTCATCTCAAGGAGGTAACTCATAGGGATAAGACCGAAAGGCCAAGTTGAGAGAACTCTACCTCATCCACGTGGAACAACCTCGAGTTCGTCGCTTTGGAAGCTTTTATATCATGAAGCTTGTCATCCTCTTTTTGAAAATTACCTTTTAGGGATCATCACGGGTATTCAAGCAAATAGAGCGGTGGCATCACGGGGCTAGTATAGTGCTACTGGTGATCATCACGGTTTTCAACACCATAAAAGCGATGATTCTAAAATTAGGGGTCTAGAGCCATTTCCTTCAGGGGAAGCTAAAGGCATTTTCCAATCAGTGTTTTAGGGAGGATCTAAGCTACATATCAGAATGAGTACACTCCATTATGGTCATGTTTCGGGCACTTCAAGGTATGTCACAGGGAAGTGTGGGAGGTGTGACAAAATATTGTGTAACAAATGCCCCCTAAAGCATGAAGGCAGAATAAGGAGTGATGGTTGAGATGCTTTACAAGCTTTTGCAAGGATGAGAACAAACAATGTCAGGAGACTTGCAAATCAAGGACGCATATACATATACATATATGATATAAAACATGAATCCACAGTATGGCATAACCATCTAGATAAAGGACTATAAAAAATATCTGCGGTATGGGCACAACCATCCAAATGAGAAGGATCATTCGTAAATCTAAGATCCAAGGTATGGATGAAGCCACCCGATATAGAAGGGTCATCGTAAATGTAAACTCTCATGGTATGGTCACAGTAATTCATATAGAAGAAACATGTGTACAATCATGAATAACACATAACTCCACGTAGCCTTAGTCATATCAGACAAGACTCGAGGTCTTACGCTCCATCCCAGCCCGATAAAAATACGAATTCTAACATGAAAATGAATGTCTTGAAGTCAAACATGCTAGAAAACTGCCTGATTACCAGCCAATGATGTGGACCGTTAACGGGCATGAGAGAAACCAACAATAATGACAATTTCTTTCAAGGTACGACAATACAATCTGTGAAGGTGAAAAAATAAGTTGAAGTCGAACACTCATGGAATCACCCGATCGAAGGCCAATGGTGAAAACTTGTCATCGGACGCGAAGAACTTGCCATTAAGGCATGCAAGCTCTAAGGTACTGAAAGGGAGTCTCTAAGTCATCTTCCTAGATAATGAGTTGATGTCGACAGGAAGTGACCCATCGAAGGAGGGTCATGATGAGTCCTCCATCATCGACGCAAAATGAGGAATAAAATAGAATGAATAAGATCCAAGATTGTAGAAAAAGGTCAGATAATGTATAGGTAATAGACTACAACTAGGAATTCTCTTGAACATTGGCAATATGACTCAAGATTGTGGCAGCATTTGACTCAACATAAGACTAAAGGTCATGATGACGGAGTGGAATAGTGAGATGAGAGGCAAAAATGGATCACCCAAACCAAGGAGGACAAGTGACTGAGTGAGGATATCCCAAACTTGACACGAGAAGCAGAAGAGTGTCATTTTCAAGAGCAACATGTTGACTATACAAAGGATGTTTCATTTTCAATTTTCCCCACTATTTCTAGCGAGTACCCCAATTATGTTTTATCACAAGCTTGAAGGGGATATAATATGCTTGTCATATAAGTTCATTATTTGAATGAATCATTCCTAGTAAGTTTTACGAGCCCTAAGAAGGAGAAAGTCAATATCATCATGGTGACGAGTTATTCGTCGTAAAATTTTTAACGAGTCTTACTGAAGAATAAATTGATATCTTTTTCATATTTAGAGAGTTTGAAAAAGAGACGAAAAAGAAAATCCATCATGTCCCTTTTCGTAATTTGTCCCGTGAACCTGAAAAGGTAGAAAATAATATTTGAGAGAACCTCTTGACCATGTCGATCAAGGTGTAACTTTTTCATAAATATTCTATCTCAACCTGAAAAAGGGGTAAACGTATACTAAGGCGACATCAATTCATTTAACTTAACAAGTTCAAAAAGACAAGTACTTGATGATATTTTCATGTTTCGAGAGTCAGAAAAGAGCTTAAAGATGACTCCAGGGGGTTCCTTTTTCATTTGTTTTTAACGAGTCTGAAAAATAGATAAAACAAAAACTCGTTGAATTAGTCAAGAATAGTCACTGTATCCACCAAAAAGTACTTGTAACTGCACAAAGATAACCACCGATCACTCATATCGAGGAAAAACAAATATTGGCAAACATGAAATTAAAACTTATAAATAGACTACAAGTAAAAACACTTTTACCATTTCACTGGAGTAAGTTTAAGAGTGCATTTTTACCCCATTTTCCTCGATTTTCAGGTGAACAGTGTGGAGGTTTAGGGCATCATTACTCAAACCATCAGCAACATGTAAGAGCTATGACTTTTCTCTTGCATTTTATTACATTTTTATGCATTTTCATTGATTTTTTCTTTCCCAAAAGAGGGATTTTAATTTTTATCTGTGTGGGAAATCATCGCGAGTTTGCTCATCGAACTTGCGATGGTTGCCCCTGACCCAAAAGGCCCTCATGATGGCATTGCGCATTTAGTAAAAACATACGTGATGACCGTGGGGTGGAATTTTTAGGGAAAAATATTCCTTTTAGGGCAAAATATATGAGTTTTAATCCATGGAAAATCATTTATCTGACGTTTGATGATTTTTTGTAGGATATTGGTTGCCAACATGGTCCTTGAATGGAAGGAAAGAGGCCATTAGGTAGAAGACGATCAGGAATCCCAAGATCAAGAATGTGTAAATTCTCTGAGGAACTATGGGTTGCTGAAGTTCCTCAGAACTACAGGACTCAGAGCTTAAAATGAGTTGTTGCACTACTTGGTCATTCTATGGGATATTGATTAGGAAATCTTCATTATTGGGGACCAGGAGTTGGAATTGGAGGAGACAAATATTTACTTCATCACTGGATTGCCTAAAAGAGTAGAAACAGTTCAACTCTTTAGATCTCATCCTAGAGGTGAGAGCACCAGTACTCTAGTTGGGAGACATTCCCTAGGTGCAGAAATGACAATGGGTGGGAAGGTGAAGATAGCGACAGTCAACAATATTCCCTTGAGAATGATCCTATTCACCATAGCTCGTGTAGCTAGGACACAAGCTTTACATGAGATTTTGAAATCCCAATTCGAATATGCTGTAGAATTCCTCACTCCAACAGTATTCAACTGTTGTTCGGGGTTACAGGTCAATATGAAGAGGCATCTGACCAAGGTAAGCGTGGAAAATTGAAATAGTTTCACTTTGGGTCAATTCTCATTAAATTCTTTCTAGAGCGTGTGCCCTTATTTTGGTATCAGTGGACAGAGGTACTCGATACTGCTCCACAAGGTTCGAGGCTGGTCATATGGAGTGAACTCATGCCTCAAGGAGGAGGGGGTCAGCAGATGCATTTTTCTCCGCAGTTTTTTATTTGGTTGCATCGCCAGCTGATTTTTGTTGATGACTACACCTATGCAGACACATATTTTAGATGGGACCCCAATATACCTTTGCCACCAGGTGAAAAATGGACTAATGCAAGTAAAACATGTTTTTGGATTTCTCAAGTTTTTATGATTTTTTTGTGAAAATGTATCTAACATTTAACTTGTGATAAATGTACAAATGTATGACCAGAAAGGCTACCTCGTATGTTGCTAATAGCCTAGTGAGTAGCCCAGTAGGTAGCAGATGCTCCCTATGAGGAAGGAGTGAACCCCATAGTAGATATGGAACGTAATGTGGATGTGATCACTTGAGGGATTCCAGAATATGCAACTATGGACGATCTACCATTGCAATACCAGAGGCACACAGTATTAGGCTGAGTGATTAGGGAATTATTGTGTTATTGTGAGCATCATGCAAGCACATAGCTTTTCTAGCTATTTTTTGCGCTATTGTTGATCAGATATTTATCCAGGACGTTAATGATAGATCAAATCTCAAAGTGTTCGAAAGAGTGTCAAACTTGAGTGACCATATAGATCTCATCTTCTTGATTTTAGCACCACAAATGGTTCAACAAAACGACACCGTATGAAGGAGTTATCGCAATTTAAAAAGTCCAGTAAACTACGATTTATGGACATTTGACCAAGAATAAATTGATTTTTGAAAATATTCCAAGGAATATTCCCCAAAATATTCCCTAGAATATTCCTTTTCAGGTGACCAATTAGGTGTCGACACATGGAAATCCCGGAGGCCACCATATGGCCCTAGAATGGTATTGCAAAATTTGTCGGGGTTTGACAGAATTGAACCCATCACCCCTGGCAAGACAAACTAGTGCTCTATCAACTCTGTCGATGGTGATTCTTAACCTCTATGGGTCACGGTGTGTATTTATGTTGAAACTGGTTGCAAATTGGGGGTTAGGACCGCCAGCGGTCCCCCAAAAAGTAGTCACATGAACTCGATGCCGAATTAACTACTGATTATAGCAACAAACATTGCAGTTCTGTGTTGACCTCAAGCTCAATGATCTAATCGCTAACCACCGAGGAATTAACCCATCACATGTGCACCAACAGTTAAGCTAAGAGTCAGCTCCGATGGTTTAACTTGGCGGAGCACTAAAAAGGTGGAATTGCCAAATTTAACTACACTTAAGTGCAGTTACCCAGATTTAGTGGAGTATCCTTAGGGGTCACTAACTAAATGCATTCCAAGAGTTGTTTTCAACTAGGGAGAATGAAAAAAGAGGCTAGCTAGGCTAACTGGAGCCTTCTGAAACTAATGGAACAGTCTAGAGAAGCTAAAGAAGCCATCTTCAAGTATATTTTCATCCAGGGAGATTTTGGAGCTGAGAGACACCAGGGGTTGGAGGCAGTTGCAAGAGCTACCAGTACTTGTTCTTAGTGAACCAACAGTCATTCCTCATTGTAATGAGTCTTTTGAATCCAATGCAGGGGTTTGTAGGAGCATTGGGAGACTTCTAAAGGCCGAGATGCTATAGGGAAGTTTCAGGCAGTTGAGTGTCAACCATGGAGGAAGATCTAGTTTGGGAATGTAGTGCTCATTTTGAGCAAATGATCAGTCTATTGCTGGTGTCTGATATGTGTTGGAGATACTAGAAGAGGTTTCAGTGACAGTTGAAGAATTTTGAAGGAGTTAGTATCACCAAGAAGCTCAGGGCAGCCTAGTGCACTGATTGAAGGAACCAAGTCTAAGGGAGCTTAGATCTATTTGCAGAGTGAAGGCAGCCATGATAGGGATATAGATGGTTTTCTAAGCCCATTGGTTCAATTCAATAACCTTTGGAGTTAAGTGAGGAACTTGTAAAAGAAACTTTTCCATAATCCCAAAGAGCCAAGTCAAGATAACAAAAGCTCAAGGAGACGTAACCCACAATATTCGGGTGAACTCCTAGATTAATTTTGTTGTTGTGTTGATTTTTATTTGTTGCATTATATGGTTGTTATGTGTGTTTAATATCAGCATAAAAAAATGGACTTAAAGCACTTAAACAGTTAAAAACAAACAAATACATACACCTGTTTCAAGCACTTAATTCCGCAATTGTCAACATGAGCTAGATCATATATTTGTTAAGATTTGGAGTGGGAGGTTCTTGTAAGCATAACAAGTTATTAAACCCTCATTTGTGATCAGTTGTAGGCTTTGAAAGTCATGTGTCTCAGAAAACTTTATTTTTTGAGATTTTGATGTTAAACACTCTGATAGACGTGATATATATATATATATATATATATATATATATATATATATATATATATATATATATATATATATATATATATATATATATATGCACGTTTTAGTTTCTACTTATGTGTCCATGTATCATGATGATATGATTAGTTGTACAAATTACGCAAATTTCTATCAAGGAAATAATTTGCTAATGCATCTGTTAATGTATTCAAATTGTGTGGAATATGTTGATATGTGATAAAATAAAAATTTCTTTCCAGTAATCGAACACTTAGATACATACGTAAAATTTGTGGATTTCTTACGGGGTAATGATTATTCAATTGTAACACAACGGTTTGTGAATCTATCTTAACAACTTAATATATATTTCCAAGAGAAACTGCTTCTTAAAATAGTTCAATAACTGCACTGTATTGAACAATATTGTTAGTTGTCTATCCAAGGAAAATACCTTGTAAATAAACCAACTCACCATCAAGGGAAAGAGTGCCCAAGTTGGAGAAGACAAGTTTTGCGTGATACGATAAGCACCATCAGCAAAACCAACATAATGATTTGACGACATCTAGAAACCTAGTGGAACACAAGGTAAGCAGAAAACACATGTCTGCAAACAAACAATCACACCAAAAATAAAAATAAAGCACACACCAATGAATTCAAACACTAATGTATAAAATTATATTTACATAGATGACCACACATAAAAATTTTATATGGAGTTCATTTTCGGACTTGAGTAATTGATCAAGAGAGAATAAAATTGAAGTTTCACCATTGGCATGACGTGTAAGCATCGACTCAGCCAAATAATAGAGTAAAACTCATAAAAGGCTATGCCCTCATGCCTCCCGAGAGAGTGAGGGTTATGAGTCATAAGATGAAAATCCCATTTTGATAATGGGAAAACAGTAGAGACTCGGTGAAAAAATATCATGAAAGGAGGCAAGAAAAACTTAATCTCATGATGAGGAAAAGGTGCCCCTGGTTGAAAGCTTTTGAGAATTTCAGACTGAACTGAAATGTCAATAGGCAGGGTTGGAGAAATATTTCCCATATTACCTTCAAACAAGACTTCATGCACCAAAACAGTTGTTTGAAGTGGATGCATTGGGTTATGAGAAAGAAATCTTCAAGACACGAAGGAATCTCAGTTAGGCTCGGAGGAAATGAAGAACGATGATGAATATCGTTCCAAGGAGTTTCATCAAGAGACATAACCTCAACAATATTCTTGATGGACCAGTCTCTGGCTCTAATGTCAGTCTTCCCAATTTGATTGAAATATCTTCTATGTCTCCGGTTTGGTCTCTTGCCAATTCCCTGAGATCATCAGTTATTAAATCTTCAGCTGAAATAATGGAAGCCTTGTAATTGCTGTCACAAACTTATAATACTCTGCCTTGCTGCAATTTCTTTTTCTGCTCAATGGTTTCATGAATGAAACAAGGTATATGGAATTGGCGCACATAACTCTTGAATGCACACACATTTGAATATTCGAACAGCACACCATATGAGCGGTGAGCGCACAACATTTAAACAGTTTTTTGTAACTATTGCAATACACCATACATGAATTTAGTATACAGCTTACACGCACGCAACTTTCAATTAAACACCACAACTTTTAATTAAATAACACGCACTGTAAATTGGTGTGCCACAGTCACGTTAATTTCCACAGCGATTTTACACATAAACCAAATTAATAGATAGCGCAGCACAGCTGCTCCAAAGCCCGTCCATACCTTTCTTAATTTCCATCAAAAAAATAACTACGCGCACAACTTTTAAATCGAATTCTACAGACATGTATATCATAAAAAGGGCAGTAACGCAGCTTTTAAATCGAATTCTACAGACATGTATATCATAAAAAGGGCAGTAGCTTTTAAATCGAATTCTAGAGACATGTATATCATAAAAAGGGCAGTATACGCACTGCTGGGTTAAAGCACGTCCAAATCTTTGTATTAAACTATAAAAATTTTATGAACAGTGCGGAGAATGTCTCCCTTATTACACAGCTACTACATACAGTTCCGCGCTCCCATTCTCTATCCAAGACACTGTTTTTTTTTCCCCTTGGAGAGCTATGGATACATTCATTTTTTCCCAATGCATAAAATTTCTAATTGTAGACTTTTACTTGAAAGGAAATCTTTCCTACTTGGCGGCTAAGTTTTTACATCTTTTTCCTTTTTTACTCATAATATAAATCTTTATTTAGTACAAAAGCGGCTTTTACCTAATAATTTAAGCTTTTTACCATTTAGTAAGTTTTATTCTCCATGCTAATCCTACTTTTAGAGAAAAGATAGCATGTCTTATTTTTTTCCTATTTTTAACTGAGGAAAAAACATATTTTAACATAGAAGGTGCAGGCTTTTCTTTGAGTCGCCTGCTCCTGCATCAGACTCCCAAGGTTGAGAATGATCATGATCTCCTGATCATGCTTTTTTTATCTTGTCCGCTTGGATCCCATACTTTGTTCTGCAAGTCCCTATCTGTTGTTACTTGTTGCCTTTCTTCAGGTCTCCATATGTTATGTTGTCTTCAACAATTCATGGATTTCAACAAAACTATCCACTGGTTTTCTTCATTTACTATCTCCTCCTGCACTGCTGTGCAATCTTTACTGCGAAAATTTGAGTCACAATTGGGGCAGAGGTCATGAGGAGGTGAGAGAGATCCTTCCCTCGGCTATCTCCTAACCTCTCATGTCAGACTAGAAGGAAATAAAGTTGCTGACTTATTGACAAATTGGAGTTGTGCACATCAAGGGAAATCTCTCTAGAAATGGTATGGTCACCAAACCCTTTGGAGGATGATCTAGTTCCCCTCCAAGGTTTTCTTGAGATAAATAAAAAAGATAGTCAAAATACTATTTTATTTTTAATACAATTTTATTTTGACCAAGTCAAAATGTTAAACATTACATTACAACATCTCTACCATAATGAATTGGATAGAGCCTATAGACACAACAAAATATATTTCTTTTTCAAATAAATACATATTTACCAAAAAATACTATTCTCTTATTTAATAATATTATTTTATTTTAGATATATAATTTGAATAACCTAATAATGAAAATTTATTCATATAAATATAACTAACCAAATTGATATAATAATAAATAATAAATCTTCATACATAATAAAATCCGATTACATTTAGAAATAATAATATAACTTATAACCTTAAGATTACATTGAAACAGTTTAAAACCAAATAATAATAAGATCGGACAATAATTTATCTAAATGTTTTTTTTAAAGATTAATAATAATATAATAAACTTAATTTTTATGTTCTAATTAAATTTTAACAAATTTACATGTGTGACATAATTCATCATAAAACATAATGAAAATTGAACATCTCCCAACAGTTGCATTTCGAAAATGAACAATAAATTATAAGGAAATAACTCTTCGGATTGAAGGTATTCTTAAAAAAAAAATGGGTTTGTTTATTAAAATCCTTTTCTGTTCCAGCACGGCCCAAATCACAAATCAGACTTGGAATTCCAATACGACCCAGAAACTTCAAAACCTAAAACAGAAATAAAAAATAGTACTATGAAAATTGTGCCTACACTTCATAAAACAGAAATATAAAACAATACTATAAAAATTGTGCCTACAGAAGTTCTTTACCAAGTGGTCACAATTTCTGCATCATTGTGGAATCTGTTGGACCAAATGCCACAAAGTCCTGTTCCATTTCCAGTAAAAAACTGGTGAGTCCTTTCATCGTATGCAAATGCAGTCACTTTTGTCAATACCTCCTTTCTGATTTTAGAACAATTTGGATCTTCTAAACTGATCCTCGTCAAGCATTCCCCTGTAACCAGGCTGCTAACATTCACACTGTATATCCATCGATCTCCCTTTGGTGCATGTAACCAGCAGCTGCTACAAAGTGAAATGAGAACATCCTGTGAATTAGAAATATGTGAATGCCACAAAAAGCTGCGGCAGCTCACATCTGGGCTCTCTGTATACACTGGGTGATCTTCCAGCGTCACCAAAATGTCACCATCAAGATTACAGACGTGAATTCTTCTCAATTCCGTGTAGCAGATAAACTGTGCCCTTTTATGCAAATAGTATTCTTTTAATTCAAAAAACTTGTACTGATGATCCACCAGATCGTAAATCATGGCCCTACAAATTGGTACATCAAAACCCCATTTTAATATGCGGCAGCTTCCTGGGAAAACGCGCTTCACCATTGGATTTCCTCCTGCTTGTATAGGTGCAATTTCCAGGCTTATTATATCCACGTTATTCCTTCCATATATTGGGTTCTGATACACCACATACGCTATTAAGAAGGAATTGTCATGGTAATTATAACATACTGATTTGACATGCCCCGGCACATTGAAGGTTATGGGGTTACTATCGTTTTTCCAGCAAACAGGTGAAATCTCATCTCTCTGTCGCTTGAATAGCACCACATGGCTATAGGAATGAACAACAAGTATTATATCAACCCCTATCACCATAAAATTGATACTGATAGTATCAATAGTACCAATTTTGATAGAGGGAAATGCGTGGACATGATAATCTTTATAAATATTTGGCAGCGATCTGATCTTACCCAACTCTCGCAGACGCAGAGGGTGGATGCGCGCAATGGGTGATGAATGTGGCTGTTGTTGACGTTGCTTTTCATCGTGACTCGCTGGTACCTCCAATGAAACTGATATCTGTGGATCGGCAGCCATATTTGGGGTTGTTAGAAAGTCTAGTTGCCCAGTCCAATATAGTCGTTAACTTGTGGATGATGTGCTTTTCTATTTAACTTGTAACCAGGATCTGGTTCTTCAACTTGTCACGATAAACCACACTTGTTGGTTTGAAATGCGTGAAAAAAGCATGCCAATGTGATCTATGCCTAAAAATCTTCTCATAAAATAAGTTATTTTAGTTAAATTTAAATTAATATAAGTTATCAATTTTGTTTTGGCTTAAATTAATATGATTTAAAATTTCTTATAGATAGGGTTTTGGATAATTTGACTTACAGTTCATTTACTTAACAACTATCTTTTTTTTTTTTTTGGATTTAAATAATCAAGAAATTCAAGGGAACTCCAAAAAAAACTCTAACTAAAGATACTCATAAATGAATGATGTCAACTTCTAT
>APFE031471874.1:0-27179 GCA_000404065.3 Pinus taeda
CTTGTTTTGGTAGTGCAAGCCAAGTTCCATGGCCCTATTTAATAAGCACCGTATAGACCTCTGTCTTTTGGTTGTGCAAACCAATTTCCATGGGTATCAGAGAATTGAATTGAATTGAAGTGCAATAGCGGTCATGGGTATCAGAGAATTGTCTTTGAATTGAAGCGCAACAAGCATGGGTTTTAGAGAATTGAAGCGCTTCAATTTTCAGCAACACAACAACGGGCAGTGATTGAATTGAGCACAGCAAGCATTAACAATTGTGTTAAGAATGACCCACGCTATTTAACAACTTTAAAAGGGTCTATCCTAAATCAAATCAAATGACCAAAATCAAATTACAGCTTGAAAATGCCCAATCCCAAACCAACAATGTCGTCACTTACTAAGCCAATCTAAAATCTGTATCAAGGTTTAAAAAAAAAGCAAACCCAATGAAAACAGATCTTACATGTACATAAATTAATCTTTATAAACATTAATAAAATATAATTACAAAATATTTTATTTTAATCATTTATATATATGCATATAAACATGTAATTAAAAAATGAATATTGTAAATAATATTAAAAAGTTTTTGTCATAAAAAATTGAATAATCTTTTATAAAGTAAATTTATATAATAAAATTAAAATTAAATTTAAATTTAAATATTTTTTTTTCTTAATTAGACTATTTCTATATTAAAAACAAAGTATTTTACAGCAGGGCCGCAGCCTTGACATTTCTAGCCAATACCCTGGCATTCTGACATACTCATATGACAAATTTGCAGTAGATTAGCATGTTTTCGGATCGATTGGAAACCAATCTCCAGTTTTTGCGTGTCTCGGCTGAACCATGAGTGCGCCTGACGCTTACACTGACCATTTTATGGAAGGGAGTGTATCAGGTTGTCTTCTTGACCAAAAATGCGCTGCCAGCTATGGGCATTCTCCAGCTGAGAAGTGGGCCTGTTTGAACATAGGAGGACCGCCTTCATTGACTTGCGTGGCCAGTTTCGAGCCTTAGTGAGTGGAGCTGGACATTGGAAGTGACCAATGGCACCTGTGAGTGATCCTTTGCCTGACATCTCCAACCTTATCTTGCTAGCATTCCGATCAGCGCCTCTGTGCCTGGATTGAATAGTCCTGTTGCGCCAGAGCGATGCATTCCTTCTGTAGTTGTTCATCATTGTATCACTGAGAGGGCCTGAGAAGTTGTTAATCTGTTGATTGACCCTTGGTTGGCCATTCTGTCTGCCACTTTGTTGGCTGTGTGCCTTATGTGCCTGAAAGTGATGCTTTGGGGTATCCGCAGCATTTCCTCCAATTGCTCCAGTCTCCTAAGTAGTCTCCAACTTGTGGCTGTTTTAGAAGTTGGGGAGCCTACTTGGATTCTGATGATCGCTGCTATTATTATGAAAGAGTCTCCTTCAACCTCAAGAGGATACATGTTTTCTTGCTCTGCTATGCAGATTCCTTTTTAGATTCCTTCCAGCTCCACTGCATTGTTGGTGTCGATGCCGATATTGCCGTGATAAATGTGTCTGATTGCGCCCATTTCATCTCTGAAGACTCCTCCATAACCAGCAGGTCCTAGGTTTCCCTTTGCCGCGCCATCAAAGTTTAATTTGAACGAATTGGGAGCAGGGGGAGACTAGATTAGAGGAGAGGCAGAGTTGGATGGGGAACAGGGGTTGATTTGGACCGGAGAGGAAAAGTCCATGTTCCAGGCATTTAAGATGAGTCGTTCTTGAGGGAGTTCTGGCAGGTCCGTAGGTAGCCATTGTCTTAATGCCAGAGTCTCTCGGAGATTGTGCTGGAGGAGAAGCCATAGAGTATCGATGGGCTTGCTGGAGTTGTTGAAGACTCTATTGTTTCTCTCTTTCACTAATATCCAGTAAGAGAAACCTGGGATGAGGTTCCATAACGAGTTTAACAGAGAGCTTTGAAAGGGATTCCTTGGCCAGTTTCTGATGGTTTATGCAATATCTCCTTGTCTTCTGCCAGATCTTCTGTTACAGTTGTCAATTTTCTCCCATAATTGAGTAGCAAGAGGACATGTATCCATTAGATGCACAGTTGTTTATGTGTTGAGGTTGCAATTAGGACATCTTGAAGGTCCTATGAAGCTTCGTTTTTGCAACTTGTCCCATGTTAGAATTCGTTGTTTGCCTAGCAGCCATAAGAAAGTGGAGACCTTGGACCATATACCTGGTTGCCATACTTGATCCCAGAGTTTGTCTTTGTTTGCCTGTGTGGGAGTGTAGCGTAGATGATGTGCTTCCTTCGTGGTAAACATACCTTTAGGCGTGTGACCCCAACGAAGCTTGCCCTGTTGATCAGATTGCTTGATTTTCCTTTGATTCAGCTCCTGATCTATCTCTGTGTAGGATTCTCCTTGCCAGTTGGCCTGCCAAGTGCTTGCTGATTTCCAGCAATGAAAATTGTCAGATGTTTGTTGTTGCCAGAATTGATGAACGTTGATAATATCAGCATGATGCATATGAGCCTGCCACCTTGGCTTGTAGAAGAGAGACGCTAATTTTGGGAGTTGCTGCCATGAATCCTCCCAAAATCTAGCTGAGGTACCCGAGTGCACTTCCCAGAAGCTGTGTTCCTGTATGAAGGCACTGTGGAGATTGGGAGCATTCTAGATTAGGGATCTGGGAGTTGTAGGGCAGATTCTGATAAGATCTTTCCATTGGCATCCGGGCACATATTTTGCTTGCCAAAGACGAGCCCAAGGAGTGTGTGGTTTGGAGAGCCAGTTCCACCATACTCGGGCTCCCATAGTGTTGTTACTTTGGAGGGGATCTCGCAATCCTAACCGGTCGATTGCTTTTGGTTGACAGACTTCATTCCAATTTACCAGTGCCCATTTCCTATTGAGACCAGAGGATCCCCACAAAAAGTTTCTCTGCAGATTACGGATGCTTTTAAGAACCCATTTAGGGCAGCTAAAACAGAAAAGAGATATAGGGGCATAACCTGGAGAACGGTTTTTATGAGGATAAGTCTGCTGGCCATATTGAGCGAGCGAAAAGTCCATGAGGAGAGCCTAGATTCCAGCTTGTCTATGAGGGTTCTCCAAGAGGCATTTTTAATGGCTGAGTCCAGGAGAGGAGTTCCTAGGTATTTCGAAGGGAGCGTTGCAATGGAGTATCCCAAAATTCTTGCTATGTTTCTTTGAGTAAAGGCTGGAGTATGAAAGAAGAATAAGTGGGATTTAGTGGCATTGATAGAGGTGCCAGAGGCTTCAGAAAAGAGAGAAAGCAGATCTTTGAAGGCAGAGGCTTCTTGAGATGAAGGGTGTCCGAAGAGCATGGTGTCATCAACAAACTGTTGGTGAGACAAAGGGTGAAGACCATGTAGAGAAATGCCTTTCAGGGTTTGAGAGGAGATAGCTGAGTGGAGCAGACGGTTGAGGCCTTCAGCCATTAGAACAAAAATAAAAGGGGAGAGGGGGTCCTGTTGACGGATTCCACGAGAGGGGCGGAAGGGCTTGGAGGGAGAACCATTGAGCAGGACAGAGAATCTGGGTGAAGAGATGAGGTTCATGATCCATCTAGCCCAAGTTGCATTAAAGCCAAACGCCAGTAACATCTGTTGTATATAAGACCAGCTGAGTTTATCAAATGCTTTTGAAAGATCAAGCTTCAGAATCATACCTGGCTTTTTTAGAAGCTTCAGTGAATGAATCACTTCGTTTGAGAGAATTACGCCGTCCATTATTTGTCTCCCCTCTACATAACCTATATGCTCCTGCGAGATGAGGAGAGGGAGAATGGGTTTGAGCCTATTGGCCAAGACTTTGGAAATAAGTTTGTAGATGATGTTACATAGTGCAATAGGCCTGTATTTGTCGGGCGTGTTTGACTCAGCCCCTTTGGGAATTAGCGCTAAGAAGGTGGAGTTAAGCGAAGGGAGAATCCAATGCATTGTTCGTGATTCCTCCACTAATTCCCAAACCTCTATGCTAACCAGCTCCCAAAATTCATGAAAAAAATTAGCTGTGAACCCGTCAGGACCGGGTGCTTTACCATCTTTGATTTGAGCCATGGCTTCTTCCACTTCTTTCATTGAGATGGATTGAAGCAGTTGTTTGTTGTGGTCCTCCGTAATTATTTTAGGGATGAGTTGTGTAATTTTTTTAATAGCCTGATCTCTGCTTTCTGGTGGTTCCTTAAGGATTTCCTGAAAGTGCTCCTAGAATTCCTTTTCCATTTCTTCATGCTTTTCTAATTTTTCCCCTTGCCTATTGTTGATGAATGCTATATTATTATGTATCCTTCTTTGGATTGTGGATCTGTGGAAAAACTTGATGTTTTTCTCCCCCGCTCCTTTAGCCAACGAATGCGAGACTTCTGCCGCCACAGAGTTTCTTCTTGATGTCTGCGTGTCTAGATTTCAGTCCAAAGGATCTGCTCCTGGTGCGCTCTGTCTTCTGTTCGCCCCTCCATAATAATCTTCTGTTGTAAAGTGCACATTTGTTGCTCCAATTTTTTTCGCTGCTCAAATATATTGCCGAATTGGGTATGATTCCAATTTTTGAGAACCTGTTTGAGACTTTTCAATTTCTGTTGAAATTGGAACATTTTGGTTCCTTCAGAGGGTATGAAGGCTTTCCAAGCCTCCTTAACCACTGTTTTGAAATTGGGGTTGGTGAACCAAAATGCCTCAAATCGAAAGGGTCTGTTACTTTTTGTGCATGGTCGTGCCCATTGTAGCATAATGGGCCAGTGATCGGATCCTCCTTGAGGCACAATAGAGGCGTGAAAATCCCCTCCAAGGTGTATGGCATTGTCCGAAATCAGAAAGTGATCTAGTCTTGAGGCGATGCGCTGAGATCCGCTGCATTTGTTGGACCAAGTGTAGACTCCATTTGAAGTGTGAATGTCCATAAAATGGTTATTTTGAATGTAATTACAAAAACCTATACTGTCCCCTTCTAATTTTGCTCTGTCGCCACTTTTTTCTTCCAGGGCTCTGATGAAGTTGAAATCGCCCCCTCCAATCCAAAGCGGAAATTGTCTGTTTGAATTCAGAACCGTGAGAGTGTCCAGAAGCGCCAGTTTCTGATTTAATTGTTGTGGGTTCCAAATGATCGCTAGTCCCCTCGATGCGCCCGAGGCATCCACAGTGACTGAGTTGCAGCCTACCCAAATCTTTCTCAGAATCTTTTCTAAGATGGTACTGTTGCTTTTTGTTTCTTGAAGAAAAACTATGGTGGGCTTTTCTTGTTGTATCACATTTTTTAACATTCTATGTTTGGAGGCACTGTTCAACCCTCTTACATTCCAGGAAAGAAGCTTCATGAGGAATTGTGGGGTTGAGATTTGTAGAACTTTGTCAGCTTAGGAAATCTCCTAGATTCCATGAGCAATTCTCCTAGGATGATGGTCCTCTGCAGGTCCGTTTTCTACCCTCTTTTTTTGTTTCTTTTAGGATTTTCTTTCCATCCCATGGGCTTCCTTCTTGTATTCCTAAGCATTTGTTGTGTTGCGCTTTGCTGAGAACTCCTTCCAGCCTTTCAATTTCCCATGGAGGGATTGTATTGTACTCTTTCTGTTTGCAGGTTGTCTCTAGCTTGAATATGTCTAAACCTTCTAAGCTGATATTCTCTATATCTTCATCCATTTTTGAGGGCATGTTTTGATCTTTCATGAGAGTATTGTCCTGAGTGCTGAGGATTAGAGCCACTTCCAGATCCATTGAGGAAGATTGCACTGCATTCTCTGGTTCTGATTTCTTGTGAGCAGGGGAGATGGGAAGGCTTGAAGGATCTGAGTCAGCTGATGGCTGAGGAAGCTTGAGGATCTGGGAGGGAGAAGAAAGATCAGGGTTATCCAAGGATGAAGCTGGAGGATTCTCATAAGGATCACGAGGGGTGAGAATTGTAAATCTGTTATGGGAGTTCATCTTTTTGGAGCTATCAGGAGCTGGGGTAGATTTCTTTGCATGACAGCGGCGATTAGGGATTTTGATGAAGCCTTCTGAGTCTGTGCTAAGATCATTGACAGGAGGTTTGGGTTGAGGATTGAGGGGACAATCCCTGAAGAGATGGCCATGCTCATGGCACTTTCTGCAACGAAAAGGAATGTGCTCATAATCTAAAGTTTGAATCCACTCAAAGTCGTCATGGAAAAGACTTACCGAGTCTGCTAGATCTTTGGTAAGGTGCATTTGGACACAGATCCGGGCGTAAGAAGTGTATCTGCGAGTTTTAGTTTCCTCAGAAGCCTTGATGAAGGTCCCCACGCTGTTGGCTATGTCCCTTAGAGTTTCCTCCTTCCAATATTTTGCAGGGAGGGAATACATTTGTATCCAGAAAGGAGCCCAGCTTTCTTTCCATTCTCTTAAGTACAGTCCAGAAGAATTAAAGAAGTACGGACCTCCTTCAAATATTCGTGATTTGTCCTCCAGACAATTAAAGATTGTTGTGAAGAAGCCTTTGGGGCCAAGCTGCAAAGTGACTTGTCCCTTAGGCTTCCACTTTGAAGCAATCCAGCCATGCAAGGCCTTTTCAGTAGGCCAGAATCCGAGGAACTTGCCGATGAGTGCATGGTCCCTCATGAATTGAATTTCACCATTGATCCGTTGGCTGGGTAGTTCGACTTTGATTCTTTCAGCCTTTTTTGGCA
This sequence comes from Pinus taeda, assembly GCA_000404065.3. Lineage (NCBI taxonomy): Eukaryota > Viridiplantae > Streptophyta > Pinopsida > Pinales > Pinaceae > Pinus > Pinus taeda. The sequence goes on from APFE031471874.1 coordinate 6,629, forward strand.
TGCATGTGGCTGAAGTCGCCTTTGGTTGTATCTTAGGAGCTTTTTTATTCCCGCCACTGTCTTTGCCCGTGTCATCGCATGTAGCAGTAGTTTCTTCTTCATTGGTAGCCGGATCTGGTCCTTGATCTGTTTCTGGGAGGCTTGCTGGTTTGTGCAGAGGATCTTTATGTTTTTTCCTTGAGTTGTTAGAGGATGAGCCGATGTGTGGAGGGGGGGAGGATCCCGCCCCTCCTGGGGGCGCATTCATTGGAGAACCTTCAGTGAGGACGCCTCAGATTGAAGGTTGAGAGTTACGTGAAGCAGGGGTTTTCAGAATGGAGAGCCGAGGCAATTCAGATCGCATCTGCAGAGCGCTCGATTTTGGATCGTTTTTTCCTTTCTAATATATTATTGTTCAATTTAAATTTAATATAAAATATAAAAATATACAATATAATATTTTTAATAAAAAACATTATTTTTTAATATATATAAATAAATTTTTCCTAATTAGATTCAAATTTTTTTAATTATAATAAAATATGTATGTATATATATTAAACATATAATATTCATTACAATATATTAATAAAAAAATATTTTTTAATATACATAAAATAATTTTCAAACTAAATTCAAATTCAAATTATAATTATAATAAATATGCATAGTTTTTTTTTTCCACTGGAAAAATCCGTAATTTCCATTAAGAGAAGGAAATTAAATATTGTAAATGCGGTAGCATATGCTAAATCTTTTCATACCAAGATCCACCACACAGGGTGATCTGTCATTGTATACCAAATATAATGATGATAGCCTATTTTACTGTCTGGCTTGGTCGCCTGTACAAGACCACACAGGGTCAAATTTCTCTATATGTATGTTTTTCGTAGATAGTAAAAAAAAAATCCAGATTTTATGCATTTATTTCTCTGATATTCGGGACTGTTGTCCCTATTGGGCTCTCCGGTCTATATATGGCCTATGGAAGAAACGGTACTCCTCAGATCCTTGCTGTTCCAATATTATCCATTCTCCTCTGGGAAGTGCTAGAGCCTCCTTGGATAATTGATCAGCGCAGTTGTTATGTTCCCTGTATATGTGAAGGCAAGAGATGTGATTGAATGCTGCCTTGAAAGTTTGTATTTCATACATTATATTGCTGAGAGTATATATGTGACAAGTTGTAATAAGGTTGAATCAATTTACAACAGTCTTCGAATCCCCATATATATTAAGATTTTGACACCGCTGTTCCAAGGAAAAGTGTAATAAATTGCGAAGAGCCATTATTTCCGCAAAGTTGTTTGAGCCCACACCAAGCCCCATATGTACTTTGAATCTATGATTTTCGTTTCTACGAAGCACGAATCCTCCCCACAACCAATTTGGTTTGCTGCCCCGTCGAAGAAGGCCTAGGGGGTAGTGAAATCAATAGTAGGAGGAGGCAGGATACTCCTCACCCTGGTGGGAGTGGGATCAGGAAGTTCTGTCAAGGAGGAGATAATACTGGCTTCAGTACGCAGCCAACACACCATCAGATTCTCAAATATATGTCGGTTTCGAACTTTCCATAAATGCCAAGCCACAATTAAGGGGAGGTTCAATAATTTTGAGCCTCGATGCCTTTGTTTCCAATCAACCCAGGAACTTTAAATATCCACCCCGTTCCAAGTTCCAGTGAAGCCGATAGGAGCTGAGATGTTATGCCAAAGAGCTTGTGAAACCGGGCAATGAAGAAAGACGTGCGCAGTTGTTTCTTCTGCCGCCTTTCACAGGATACACCAAGAAGGCCCGTATATCGCTCGATGGGAGAGATGTTCACCTGTGGGAACGATGTCTTTTATAACGCACCAAAAGAAGAGCTTTGTGCGAGGGGGAGCTTTTAACTGCCATAAATATTTCCACTAGTTGCAGAGCGAATCAGGTTTTTTGTGCATTATGAGAGTGTTGTAACCCTGCTTTGGTGCGTAGATACCATTATCAGCCATACACCATACTAATTCGTCTGACCCCTGTTTAATCCTTATATGAGATTCAGTTAATGCTGAGATGAAATTGTCCCATTCCATATGCCATTGTGGAGGAAGATCGAGGTGTTGGGCCGTCTTCCAAGCCTGTGAAAATATATCTGTGCGCTTTTGATCAGCAATGTCAGCAAATACCTTGATTTCTCGGGCATTTAGGAGTCTGATAAGTTCTCTGCTGAGTATGTGTCTCCCACCACTGCCAATCCACGGGTCAAGCACTATCCTACCTAAACTCCCATCATTTATTCTCCAGACCAAGTTGTCACGGATGAGTGGGAGAGAATGTATAAGTGCCTTCCAAATCGACGAGCATCCCTTCGATTGCCAGGATGGTAATCTGATCCAATCCAATAACCTCTGGGGCCATATATATTTATGGTATGATACATGAGCCCATAGATTCTGACTTGTCATAAGGGTCCAACCCATTTTGGCAGAAAGTGCTTGAGCGAAGGCGGGGAGGTCCTTGAGCCCCCATCCTCCCCATTTCTTTGGTAGGGTAATCTTCTGCCAGCTGATCCATGCGAATAACCTTTTGTCCTGGTTACCATTCCAGAGGTATCTGTTACAGATTTGTTTTAACCGCCCCAGAATATTCCGCGGAATCCATGCAAGAGCCATCTAGAAGACCAGAGTGGCTTCTAAAACCGATTTAACGAGCACTAGCCTGTCGGCCCTTGATAGATATCTGAAACTCCATACATTTAGTCGCTTCTCCAACTTTGTTACCAGCCAAACCCAATCATCGATTCTTTGACTGATGGGTTTTAGCCAATAGCCCAAGTATTGGAGGCCCCTATCCAAGGGGTGAATGTTGTAGGGAAAAGCCTGCTGGGAAAAAAAATATTCTTGAACAGAAGTATGCGAGCAAGTGATAGTGGATTTGGATTGATTAGCGAGCATACCTGTGGCAGAAGAGAAGAGTAGAAGGATCTTTGAAAATGATCTAGTATTGCAAATGCTGCCATCCATTAGAATAAGAACATCGTCCACGAAGAGCAGGTGTGTGAGTGAGCAAAATTCTGAGATCCTGAGGACCCAGATGTCACTTGTCCTTTTTGCAGAGTCAATGAGACGGCTAAGACCTTCCATGATGAGCAGAAAGAGCAGGGGGGACAGAGGGCATCCTTGACGTAGTCCCCTTTCAGAGTGAAAAAAGGGGGAGGTCGAGCCATTTATAAGAATGTTGAATGATGGGGAAGTAATGCAGGCCATAATCCAGGAGATGTAAGAGTGAGGAAAACCCAGATGGATGAGAATCATTTTTATGTACAACCAATTGGCTCGGTCAAAAGCTTTGGAAAGGTCAATCTTGAGTAGGATACTCTTGAGATGCTTAGACCAGATGGAGTGAATGACTTCCTGAGCCAATCCAATGGCTTCATGAATCTGTCTGGATTCGAGGAAGGAAAATTGTTGGGGGGAGATATGTCTGGAAAGGATTGGTTTGAGCCGGCTGGCAATGGTCTTCGAAATGATCTTGTAAAGGCAGTTGCACAACGAGATAGGCCTGTAATCATCAAAGGAAGAAGGGGAGTTCGATTTCGGAATGAGAGCTAAAAAGGCCGTGTTGATAGCGTGGTAGATAGATCTAGAATTTCTGCTCTCTTCCACGACCTTCAGAAGATCCTACCCCAGAATGTCATAAAAGGCTAAATAAAATTCTATGGTCCACCCGTCTGGACCAGGGCTCTTATCTTTTTTGAACCATTTTAGTATACCTTCCAGCTCCCCGGTAGTAACCGGAGCACTAAGAAGCTCCACATCCTCCTCCTCAGCAAATCTCGGAAAATGACTCGCCACTTGAAAGATATCTGGTAGATTGGCTTCAGGCGGGCATCTGTATAGCTCACGGAAGTGGGATATGCCCAGGCGAGCAATCTTGTTAAAAGAGTCTGCCATATCTCCTGCTGGAGTAGGAAGTTTCCAAATGGTATTGGATACCTTTCTGCTGTTGGCATAGCTGTGGAAGAACTTTGAATTGTCGTCTCCTGCTTGTATCCAAATAGCCCTACTTCTCAATCGCAAAGATTCTTCACGCTCTTTAGAATGCTGGCCTTTTGGTTTTCCAATTCTATCAAACGACTCTTGTCCACTGCAGAGATAAATCCCAGTCCCCATTCATCCGTTAAAGCGCTCAACTCTAATTCAATGATGATAAGATGAGAGGTGTCTCGGGCTTGCTTATCCTTTGCCCATTTAATCGAGAGGTGCTTAATCTCGGCGAGATTCCTGCAGAACCCTTTTGCAAATGATTCTGTGCCATTAATGGGATGATTTACCCAATATTCAGATATCATCTTGACATATGCTAGGTCCTTCAGCCAAGTATGATTGAATTTGAATGGGGCTTTTGGCTTCTTGAAGGGACCTTGAATTTCCAGATAGATAGGTGAGTGATCCGAAATGCCCCCCGTGCCCACCCATTTCTTATAATGATGCAGCCTCTGAAGAAGTGTGTCCTTCATAATAAATCTGTCCAGTCTGCGGGCTAGTGCAGCATCTCCCACTCTCCTATTTCTCCAGGTAGGAAGAAGTTTTTGCATGGGGACATCCACAAAATTTGTCTGTTCTAATAGGCTTGTCATATAATCTGAGATTTGATCTATTTGCGCCGTCGATCCCCAAGATTCCCTAAATCCCAAATAAAAATTGAGATCCCCACCAATAATAGTATTCTCATCATTCAAAAGATTGAGATGGAGGAGCCTCTGCCAGAATTGTTCTCTCTGATTACAAGGGGCGTAAACATTCACAATCCTTAAGTTCATTCCCAGATCGGCGGTGAAAATATCCATCCCCAGGTAGCCTGCCCCCCCCAAGAGGCCTCCACCTTAATGTGCGCAGGTTAACTCCAATGGCCAGACCACCAGAGCGCCCAGCAGCGTCGAGGGCAATATAGATCCATCCAGGAGTAATAGAATGCATAGAGCAGATGATATGATCAGCCGAAAAGAGAGTTTCTTGGAGCATAATGATGTCGATAGGATCAGTCTCGATGAGACGCTTCATAGCTAGTTTCTTGGAGGAGCTAGGCAGTCCTCTGCAGTTGTACAATAAACACTTCATGGTGGAACACCTCGCGGGGCTTGTCCTGCTTTAAGGAACCCTACAATGGTGGACTATTGGCCAGAGACAACCTCCGCCCCTGCAATCTTAATAGCCTTAGAAAGATGAGATTTCCTTCCTCTGGTAGGCTGGGAACCGACCTCTGGTAAAGAAATACCCAGCCCTGCCTGGGGAGTAGTTAAATCTTTAGCATGAGACCTGGAGCGTAAAAAGTATGGGTGGGGAGGGGAAGACTCAGGAGGAGACTGGGGAGACGCAGAGGGAGAGGATGGCGGACGTAAGGAAGGGCCAGTGGAGCACAAGGGAGGAGGGGATGGCATAACACAATGAGCCATGGAAGTCTGATACAAGGGACCAGATACAGAAACGACATGATCAATATTAGAGATAGAAGGGTGTAGAGGAGAAACCGAGACAGTTCCGGCTTCTGCTGCTGAGGGAGCCCCAGATCCGACTTCTGTTGTTGTAGGAGCCCTGGTCATCGTCGGTGAAAGCCTTGCTCCCGGATCGCCCGCAGGTGAGGAAGCCGCAGGAGGCTGGCCCGCAGCATTGGGTCGGGGGGAAGCCGGAGAGGCAGCCCTGGGAGGTGGCGACGAGATCTTCGGAGAGTCTTCAGATTTTCTGATGAGAGGGCATTCCTTGTAGAGGTGGCCGACCATGTGGCACCGATTGCAGCGGAATGGTACCCTTTGTGTTCTCTGTTGTATCGCCCCCACTGTAGAGTGATCTTTTCCTCGAGCCCTTCACGGGTGTCTAAGTGAACCAAGATGCGCGCGAGGGTCCTGCTCCTAGATTCCACGAAAGAGCGGTTATGATCCAAGTAGGTACCAAGTGCATTACCTATTCTTTTGAAAGCTTCATCACTCCAGAATTGCAATGGAAGACCTGGCAACCGCACCCATATCGGTCCGGCTCCGATTTGTTCATGAACAGGGTCGAATAGGGGGCTCCACCTTTTGAGAAGAACTGGAGCTGATTCAATGTTCAAGTATCTGGCCAAGACCAAGTTTGTATAGCTTTCCTTCGAGAATTGTAAGGAGAACCATCCTCTGGGCAAGACATGGCCATCCGGAAGTTCAAGAAGTAAATCCCCCCGATCTCTTTCACCCAATGAGATAACTTTTTTGCCGAATATGCCCTGCCTCTGATGTGCCCTACCAGCACTGTAGATGCCATGATAGAAAGATCGCTAATCGCCGAAGCTTCTCCAAGCCTAATCGAAATATCCTTTGAGGTAACCTTGATACACTTTGATTTCTTCTTGCTGGTGCGAGGGGCCGTTGGGTTGTCCACCAGGGGGTTGGTAACGCCATCCAACGGGGAGGGTTAGAGGGATTTACATTGTCGGTAGAAGTCTTGAAACATCCAGAAGAGCAGGGACCAGCGGATGAAGTATTTGCAGTAGCAGAGGTCTTTGGAATGGCCGTAGGGGTAGAGCGAGTCGGGGGAAAGTGTAGAGCATCCGGAGAGAGAGAAGGGGCTTCAAAGATTGGGGGATCTATAGGGATCGGCCCAGTATTAGGCGGAACAATACTGTGCCGGGGAAATAAACCCACAGGAGGACGCAAAGAATCCAGTCCGGCAGCCAGGCGAGGTGTGAACGACGGAGTGCTGGATGAGAAGCAAGGGTTATCGAATATGATTCGATCCGGGAAGGGCTCTTCCGAATAGTCAACCATCTCCAGCTCCACGTTCTCAGCCATCCTGTCACCAGTTCGATATCCGAGAGCGACAGATATAGACTCTTACGGTGAAGGATTGAACAGAAGCCTGATCAGAGGCCGTGTCAGAGACGCAGGGGCCGAAGAAACCCTAGCCCAACCCTTCACGAGCGCGCGTCATGGCTTTCCATGTCTTCATTATGATATGCATAGTTTTATTTATATTTAGATAAATAATAAATATTTTATTTTTCCCTTAGTTAACTTTAGTTGATATAGGTTAGTTCAATCTAGTTGGCATTCATTCATAAAGCCTTGAAGTGTATTAAAAAAACAGACCACATTTATTCTAATATAGATAATATTGATTAAATCATATTTGTTTAATTAGCATTTTTTAGAAATCATATAATATAATATTTTATTAATATTGGATTTAAATTAAATTTTAATTATTATATAAAAAACATTATAATAAATAAATATAAAATTTTAATAATATGTAAATATATTTTTTCATATATACAATGTTTTATATTTCATGTGAAGAATACATTGTCAACATTGTCGACATCCATCATGCATTTACAAGAATTGAAACTAAGTAGGGTGGATTCAATTTCTTCCTCCGAACCATCCAAAATAACTCTATTTAACAATAATATTAAAATTTTAAGCATTATACAATTGTAAATATTTTTTTAACCAATATATATTGAATATTTATTATTATATACATGTTATATATTATTAAATATTTTATTAATATTAAATTAAATCTAATCTAATTTAAACTATTAAATATTGAATTTACAAATAAAATAGAATGATTATATAAATAACAATATTAATAAAAATACAATTAAATAATTATAAAAGTACAAATTTAAATTATATAAAATTAAATCCAAATTATAAATTCATATCAAATCAAATAAAATTATTCAAATAAAACATAGTCATTGTCCCAAAGTGTGTAGAGATAAAAAGAGTGAGGGGAAAGGGGAGAGTATGGGGAGGGGAAAGGGGTTCTAGAGAGAGAGAATGGATGGAAAGGCACGGGTTGTGGAGAGAGAGAGAGTGGGAGACGCAGTGGAAGGGGGGTAAGTTGGCGAGGAGAGAGTGAGAGAGAGAGAGAGGGGGTGGGGTTTGATGTTATGAATTTGAGATATAATGTTATAAATTCATATCATACAAATAAAAAATAATCATTTAAATACAATTATTCAAAGGCAATCATATGATTATATAAATCAAATATAATCATTGCCCCAGAGTGTGTGTAGAGAGAGAGTGTGTGTGAGTAAGGGGAGGCGGGACGAGGTGTAGAGAGAGAAAGAGAGTGGATGGAAGGGTGCGGGTTGTGGAGAGAGAGAGGGGCATGGAAGGGGGGTGAGTGGGTGTAGAGAGACAGTGTGTGTGTGGAGGGGGTTAGAGCATGTTGGATGTTAAGAATTTGAGAGATAATATTTGTATGTGCATATTTATAGAAAGAGCTTGTCTTAGCTTCAAGAATTATAAATTCTCTACTGACGAGGCCAACCACGTGAAGGTGGAAGCTCATCTGGCCTCCCCCCTCACTTCTAGCCTATTATTACACTACACTCATCACTCCCCAATCCCCATGTTTTGTTTTATTTTAAATTACATACAAGATGTGAGCCACATTCAGTCTAAATGCATAGATATAAAGGAAGCCCAAACAATAAATTTAATATAGTATCATCAATGCACATCAAATTTCCGTTAATACATGAGTAGATATCAAATTTTGTAAACACGAAAACATTAGGCTTACATTTTTATTATTGCAGAAAAATAAGCATCAAATTTGTAATCAGTACAAGCAAAGATACTATAAATACACAAACCCCAAAAAAATGTGAAACATACAAACATAACATGCCAAACACAAAAAAACGTTGTAAAATTTGCATAAATATACAAATCTATGTGGACAATGAGCAATCCCAATGTTTCATTTAATTTTAAATTACATACAATATGTGAGCCACAATCATTCTACATGCATAGATATAAAGGAAACCCAAACATTAAATTTTATACATAATCATCAATGCACATCAAATTTCCATTAATACATGAGTAGAGATCAAATTTTGTAAACATGAAAACATTAGGCATAAAACTTTTGATTACTGTAGAAAAATAAGCATCAAATTTGTAATCAATAAAAGTAAAGATATTATAGATACACAAACCCCAAAAAATGTTAAACATACAAACAAGACATGCCATACACAAAAATGTTGTAAATGCATGAACATAAAAACCTATGTGGACAATGAGCAATGACAATATTTTATTTTAATTTAAATTACATACAATATGTGACCCACATTCATTCAAAATGCATAGATATAAAGGAAACCCAAACAATAAACTGAATACATTATCATCAATGCACATCAAATTTCCATTAATACATGAATAGATATCAAATTTTGTAAACATGAAACATTAGGCATAATTTTTTTTATTATTGCAAAAAGATAAGCATCAAATTTGTAATTAGTACAAGCGAAGATATTATAAATACACAAACCCTGAGAAATGTGAAACATACGAACATGACATGTCAAACACAAAAAAATGTTGTAAATGCATAAAAATACAAACCTGTGCGGATAGTGAGCAATGACAAAATAAATTCACACACTTCAAAATACATATCAACATGTCATGCACAATCATTGTAAATACTATGCAAACCAAACTCAAAACACAAGCATGGTTACAATCGTGAATACACATCAAATTTTGTAAGCACACAAACATTAGGCATCATTGAATTGTTTATTACTCATGCAGAAGTGTAAAAGAAAACACACAAACATTGCACTTCCATTTTTTATCGTCACCCAAATATGTTGCAAATACACAAAAATACAAGCATCACGTATCAATTACACCCTAAAAATGTTGCAAATGCATAAGATACAAGCACATAGAGATACTAAGCATTGGCAAATAATTCACACACATTGCAGAGTACATATCAAAATGTCATACACAAGCATTGTAAATACACAGGCATACAAATGGAACTAAAACCACAAACATTGCTACAATCATGAATACACAACAAATTTTGATCACCATACACAAAGAATGTTGTAAATGCAAAAACGTACAAATGTCACCCATAAAATTTTGATCATTGCACACAATATTGCAAATATACACATATCGCACATCAAATTTGAATCATCACAGAAAACATGTTGTAGATAGTCATTCCAAAATACACATCAAGTTTTGTAAGCACACAAACATGAGGAATCATTGAATTGTTTATTACTCAAGAAGAACTGAAAAAGAAAACTCACAAACATTGCACTTCCATATTTTATCGTCACCCAAAAATGTTGCAAATACACAAACATACAAGCATCACATCTCAGTTACACCCTAAAAATGTTGCAAATGCATAAGATACAAGCACATGGAGATAGTAAGCATTGGCAAATGAAATTCACACACATTGCAGATTGCATATCAAAATGTCATTGAAAATACACAGCATACAAATGGAACTAAAACCACAAACACTGCTACAATCATGAATACACAACAAATTTTGATCACCGCACACAAAGAATGTTGAAAATACAAAAACATACAAATGTCACCCATCAAATTTTGACCATCGCACACAAAATGTTGCAAATATACACATATCGCACATCAAATTTGAATCATCACAGAAAGCATGTTGTAGATAGTCATTCCTAAATACATATCATGAATACACATCAAGTTTTGTAAGCACACAAACATTAGGCATCACTGAATTGTTTATTACTCCAGAAGAACTGTAAAAGAAAATTCACAAACATTGCACTTCCATTTTTTATCGTCATCCAGAAATGTTGCAAATACACAAACATACAAGCATCACGTATCAGTTACACCTAAAAATGTTGCAAATGCATAAGATACAAGCACATGGAGATATTAGGCATTTGCAAATGAAATTCACACACATTGCGGAGTACATATCAAAATGCTATACACAATCATTGTAAATACACAAGCATACAAATGGAACTAAAACCACAAACATTGCTACAATCATGAATACACAACAAATTTTGATCACCGTACACAAAGAATATTGTAAATACAAAAACATACAAATGTCACCCATCAAATTTTGATCATCGCACACAAAATGTTGCAAATATACACATATTGCACATCAAATTTGAATCATGGCAGAAGACATGTTGTAGATAGTCATTCCTAAGGGGGACACACATACACACATTTTAGAACACATATCAATGTGCAATTCACATTCATTGTAAATACAAACACTAAATATAACTCAAAGAGCAAACATTGTCATACACAATCATGAACAAAGTAAAAAATGTCAGCGATCATCAAACGCTACATGAAAAGAATATGAATACACATCACTACACAAACAAGAACTATTTTAATATATTTAAAAATTTAAAATGTGTAAACCATGCATACTAACAATTAAGAAGTTATTAACTTAAAACCTATGATGCTAATTACCTTTAAACATAACCAAAGAGGAAAAGTAAAAACTAAAAAGTGGAAAGGGAGAGAGGATGCACAAGCCCTTAAGAATGACCATGGTTCATTCTCAAGGGCATTGAGAAGGGGCTTTTAGCCCCTTCAAACATAAAAATAATTTTTATTATCATGAGATTTTCAAGAGTAATTACAGAATGAATACATAAATGTTAATTTCTTTTGAAGAGGATCAATGTGTCTTATGTCATGAACATGATGGAGATGTGAATGCTTTGGCCATACACATATATTCCAGTCATTATCTGCAAAAATAATATATTTTAAAAGTCAATGACAATCTATGCTATACATAAATATTTTGCATACAAAACTACTTTGCATAAATTCCTATAACAAAAAATGCACAAATGCTTTATATATATTATTTTTCTTTTACGATGTTTTTTACTCCTAACTGTTAAAATTTAATATTTATGGTTTATCTACCCAGCCAAAAATAAATAAATTTAATATTTATGGTGTATCTTAAAGCCCATCAATCAGTGGAGTGGAGTGGAGTGGTCTCCTCAGTGCGTCCATCCCATCCCAGTGGAGAGCCCATCACACCACTAAAAATGAATTACAACAATCAAATCATCAACGCTGAAAATGAATTAGAACAATCAAATCATCAAATTGATAAAATTCACTAGATTAAATTATCCAATTAAATTAAAATACCCTCGTGCCCACTCCCACCCGAACCCAATTCCTTTGTGAGAATAACCTGGTGTAAAAACAAAACAAAACAGTGCATAATCTGGAATCCTAACATCTACAGAATGAAATTTTGGAATGAAAGGATTGGACGAATCTTACCACTATTTTTATACTGTCCTGTCGACCTTTAAAGGGAGAGAAATAATCCAAGATAACCATGCCCCGCATAATATACTTTCAGCACAGTACAAGTACAGGTCATGCAACTCTCTGAGTCACGTCATGTGAGAAAAGGAAAAGTATTCAGTTGAGATTACTCTGAAATATATGCGTCCTCTGCATAGTTGATACATGCTATAACCGCTTAGCTCCCAACATAACTCCTGCACCACAATATAATACGATTCAATTATTTAATCCTCCCAAATTCTTGGAGATAAGTTACACATTTTATACATACATACATTATCAGACCTGCTTGTTAGCCAAGTTCCATGGCCCTGTTTATCTATCAGCACCATATAGACCTACTTTTTTGGGCTGTGCAAACCAATTTCCATGGGTATCAGAGAATTGAATTGAATTAAAGCGCAACAGCGGGCGGAGGTCAGGTTTTGTGACGGATGGATCTAGCTCTGAGTACCAGGTTGAGGCTGAGGCTGAGTTCCGTCTGTGACGAGAGGCAAGAATTGGTTTGAATTGAGCAGAGCAGGCATTGTGTTAAGAACGGCCCATGCCATTGAAACTGCGAAATGCATTTCAGGGACGTTGGGAACCACCACAGAGAGACCTGCATATATGCAACCACAACCACAGCGAATAAGGTTCACAGTTATGCAGCAACACCATAATATGACATATGACATAAATATTTATACGCCCATACCGGGAACAGAACGTTACCCATGTGGTCAGAGGTTCAAATCCCGCCCACGAAACGTTACCCAGGAAGTTCAAGCCCTCGTTTCAACTGATTATATTTTGGATGTAATATTTCATAAACCCTCAAAGTTTACTGATAAATACACATATAAGTGATCTATCGCTGGAATAAATATGGCAGAGGTTCAAGCCCGACTTCAACTGTCTAACTAATTATATTTTGGATTTAATATTTCATAAAATCCGAAGGCCACAGGCCAAAATCCCATCGGGTCAGAGGTTCAGACCCTACTTCAACAGTGTAATTAATTATATTTTAGATTCAATATTTCATAAACTCTCAATGTGACCCGAGTTCAAATCCCGGCAACGGAACGTTACCCAGGAGGTCGGAGGTCCAAGCCCTCTATTGGATGTAAGATTTCATAAACTCGCAGGGCGACCCGGGTTCAAATCCCGTCAACGAAACGTCATCCATCAGGTCGGAGGTTGAAGCCCTCCTTCAAGAGTAACTAATCATATTTTTGGATTTAATATTTCATAAGCTCTCAAGGTGACCCGGGTTCAACTCCCTGCAACGAAACCTTATTCAGCAGGTCGGACGTTCAAGAGTGTAACTAATCATATTTTTGGATTCAATATGTCATAAGCTCTCAAGGCGACTCGGGTTCAAATCCCGGCAACAGAACGAAGGTTCAAGACCTCCTTCAAGACTGTAACTAATTATATATTGGACGCACAGATCAGTGAACTACCGCTGGAATAAATCTCAAAGTTTAAATGCACAAAGAGGGCGGTGAACTGTCGTTGGTCGCTAGAATAACTCAGTTTGTTTGAGTGTGTGGCTGTAAATTATACGCAGGACACAGTGAACTGAATCTGAATTACTCGGCTTCTATGCTAATCTCGGTTCTTACATTAATTGAAATGAAATTATTAGTTGCATCTGATGCCTGATTTATTTTTTTAGAATTTAAAATGGGTACTAGCAATTATGGGGCGTATAAATATTTATGTCATAATGAAGGTTATGATTCATAATTATGCAGGGCCCATCCCAAATCAAATTACAGGGCCAATCCCAGACCAAATTAGTTCCTGCTAATCCCACTCATCATTTTGTTGATCATGTATATATTTGAATATATGTATAACCAGAAAGATGCAAAGAAATTTACCTACTCTACCTGGATTCAATCCTTCCGCACACCTGTGGATTCGAAAACTGATGCAGGTACCAATACCAATTCATATTTAAGCTAGCTTAGCCGAGCAATTCAATAATACTTCTTGAACAGACAAAATTCATATTAAACCCTGTAATGTATGTATGTCATCACTTACTAAGCTAACCTAAAATCTATACCAAGATTGAAAAAAAGAAACCCAATGAAAAGAAAACAGATCTTACAGGTACATAAATTTGCCTGCCAGGATCGAGAAGATTGAAAAAAAAAACCCAATGAAAAGAAAACAGATCTTACAGGTACATAAATTTGCCTGCCAGGATCGAGAAAGATGTGGGTGGATATCTCCTCATATATCTGCCTGGGATTGAACCCTTTCGCTCCTGCTCCTGCTCCTGCTCCTGCTCCTGCTGATTAAAAATTAAATTGAATAGATGTCATGTTTACCCTCTCCTCCTCCCAGTACCTCGCAACACAACAACACATACCAGACCAGACCATACCAGACTCATACCAGACAAAACCAGACCACACAAAACTCATACCAGACGAGACCAGACATGACATGGAGCTCCAAGACAAGACTAGACTCAGCCCAGCGCAGGTAGTAGGAGGAGATTCGGAAAAGGTAGAGAGGATTGGAAATTAAATATTGCTGGTTGGATTCAACGGCCCTGCTTTTCTTGACTGCCACCTCTGCAAAAAAAACACTTCTCTCACTGCCACCTCTGCAACGGTCGTGCTTTTCTTGACTGCAAAAAACCACTTCTCTTCACTGCCACCTCTACAAAGCGACGTTGTGGGGAGATATGGAAAAAGCATCTTGGATTGCGAGTCGCCACATCAACAAGTCTTTTAACTATTCACTGGTTGCAATAATTTCTGGAATTTCAACTTTGTTAAACGCACCGTATCGCATTTGAAAAGTGATTATATATATCAAATAATGGTTAAATTCCGGGACCTGCCAAAAATATTTTATTTAATAAAAATAAAATATTATTTATTTTATTTGCGTTTATTTTTATGTTTTAAGCATACTATCTATATTAATTATGGAAATTTATAATTTAATAAAAAATTATACTTTCGGTAAGTACAATAAAAGTTTTTAATTTATCTTTTGGAATTGAATTGTCCTCAGAATGAGAGAGTGCTCCCAACCAATTAAGTTACCAATTCTTCGATGAAGAGTTGGATTTGGAATTAAATTAATTATGAATAAGGTATTTTAAAATTCAAAATATATCATGTTGTTGTTATTATTATTATTTTTAATTTTTTATATCTAGATTTTCTTTTAGCAATAGTAATATTTTCAAACAAAACAAATTTGATCAGACCTTTTTCATAATGAGTTTGGGATTCAACATTGAATATATGATAATTGATCATCCTCTTTGATAAAATAATTTAAACCATTACAACTCACATCTTAATTCTCCGTCTATTCAATCATTTTGGGAAGGATGGAGTTCAAAACTATTTAGATTTCAATATAAGGAAAACATTCCAGACTAAATTTAATTCATATACTCTCTCTCTCTCTCTTCAAAAAAACCATATTAAAAATGCTTCACCCAAATTTTATATAATAAAAACATGCATCTTAAAACTCACCAAAACTCTAAAAACTTTAAAAATCCTTAGAAATTATCAAAATTAAGAGATATTGGCAAGTTATACACTATTTTCTCGTCTTGTTTTATGACTTCACGACATGAGGAAACGTGAACAAGGAAGGAGCACCAATAGATTGAGATAAAGAATACGAGAGTCTCATTTACTCATTTACAAAGGAGAGATATGATGCAAACCAACAATAGAAGAAGAGAACACAAAAGTTTAGAGTGTGTTAATTGCACAAGCACAAAGATTGTAAACATTATAAAGAAAAGGAAAAAAGACGAGTCTACATTAATTGGAGATGAGTTAAGGAAGAGAACATTGGGTCGATGGGCTCCCAGTAGAAGAAGGTTTTGATAAGAGGGAATTATAGTGGGGAAAAGAGACCATCAACAAAGTGATTCATGGCAACTAGATAAAGCTACATAAATGCATGCCTTAAGGGAAAGGGAATGTCGATATGTAATTGGAGGGAAAACCCAATTTTACAAAGTGACATCAAATGATGAGAAATCATTATGAGATTAGAAAAGCCATGATGGTATCAAGAAGGAAACATAATGCTAAATGGTGAAAGGAAAGAAGTTATGTTGAAGAATAGATTGAACATGACTAATAGTGGACGTGTAAAAGCATTGTGATAATGTACCACCAATACCAACTGAGATAGAAAAATCTACATGTGGATCAAGGGCTAACAAGTCAAAGATTTATTACATCCTAGAGAATAGTATCATATAACTTGAATCGAGATGGGAGATTGTACATATCATTGTTGTTTCCAGGAAGAAAAGGTGAGTAATGGATCACATGCAAAGGCAATTATGTAAAGCCACTTGAACATGGAATATGGATTGATGTTGATGTGGATATAAAGTTATAACATGAAGGAGAGAATCGGAATAGAAACCATGAAAAATAATTGTTGCAAACCAAGTATGGAACATTTCAAGGAAGCATAATGAACCATACGTGGAGACCTCAATGACGGAATTAATTTCAATTATTTATGTGAGAGCCTATGTTGGCTATAAGAATCAAAGAGATAGACTCATGGTAAGTTTGATAGAGATAGAATCTAAATGTAGAATTTTGTCGGTAGATGTATGCATCAAGTAGTGTGATAGGAAGATGATATAAAGGTTGAGATGTCTAACAGTGAGCCACAATGCTTGTAACAACATTTCTATGATAATATATGAACAACACGTTCTTTCTTATTATGGAAATTTCCTTGGATTGTGATATATAAGTATAATAATTTTCTTCTATCTAAAATAAAATGAGACAAACATGTATAGAACCTTACCTATCAAGATCAATCATAAAAGAAAGTTATTCAAAATAAGTATCTTAGTGGTCAAGATTTAAAGAATCTTTTTCCATTATTAATTATACCCCAATCAAACCTCATTTTAACAAAATCTTTTTCATTCCTAGAACAAAATAATCCCTCACTTAAACAAAAATAAGGATTAGACATATAAGAAGACAAATATTGAGGCATTGATTGGTAAGCATCCTTAAAGGTAATGCCATGTATGATATTTTCCATAAAGTTATGGCTCACTCTGTATTTCTCTATATCGATTGTTGAGTTCTATTCAAATTTCCAAAAACATTAAGGTCTAGTATAGGAAACCCTTAATTAAATATCATATGATGGCACTGTGATATAATGAAAAGTTCAGGATGTTTCATATTAATTATAACATGAGTGTATGGGAGGCAAAGTCCTTGTAATCCTTACAACTATTTTTGGATATCAAAATTTTGATGGAAATTTTGTTGATATATCTAACAATTTACTACAATAAAACAAAGTACTTGTATTAATTAAATATGTAAAGATGCAAATAGAGAGAAAAAGTAAGTGTGTGTGTTTGTGTGCGTGTGCGCTTATAATATATATATGACGAAAATATAGATATTAGTTGTATTAAATATAGTTTTTTATTTTTTTATTTTTTTGTTGTGGTTCACCGACACCCTGGTCAATGGGTGGCAGTTACGTCCACGGAAAAATCTGGGCCGATCGACCCCAAAGGGAATCTAGCCCCGCGACCCGCTAGCTAGGCCTAACCCCAAGGGCTTCGGAGAGCATGGACCCTGTGACCTCCCAAATGGCGAGGCACTGATTTTGACCAACTGAGTTAATCCTTGGGGCTTATACACACACACATTTAATTGTATTAAGTAAATATGTATGTTGAGGTTTTCCATTACACCAAAACCTGCACGTAGTAGTAAACTTCCAAACCCTTGTCATTACCTTTAGTGGGTGGTTAGTCCCATGTTCCTAAGGTGGTGGTTATTCCACCTAATCGATTCATAATGAGGTTAGTGTGACAATCACTCCAACGTCCCCCCTCAAATGCAACTCGAGGAATTGAACCTCTTCCATGGCCCTTATACCATGTCGAGGTTTTTTGAAACACCAAAAAACAAAGGCAATAGTAAACCTTAAAAACCTAACCATTACGTTGAGTGGGTGATTAGTCCCATGTTCCCATTGTGGCAGTTAGTTCTCCTACCCCAACCTTACCACTACCTTGAGTGGGAAATTAATCCCATGTTTATAGGTGTGGTGAAGTAAAATTATAATTGCGGACATGAACGAATTCCTCTACCCCGATAATGGGTCTAGCCACAACATATACATTCTATGGAAGATTTCCTTAGGTTAGAATCAATCAAGAGGGCCTACCTCTTGGTCGCTTATCATGCTTGATGATGTCCTTGCTTGCTCACTCCAGCTATCTCTCGCTTCCTTCTCAAGCTCTTAAAACAAGTATACGACAACAACACACAAACACAATAATAGAAAAA
Source organism: Pinus taeda (assembly GCA_000404065.3). Lineage (NCBI taxonomy): Eukaryota > Viridiplantae > Streptophyta > Pinopsida > Pinales > Pinaceae > Pinus > Pinus taeda. The sequence continues at coordinate 25,127 of APFE031471874.1, forward strand.
TTGTAATTAAACCTACTTAACAAGTCAAGAAACATTAAGCCATGAATATATAATATTACAAAACATGTAGGAAATCTATCGATGGTTGCATATATTAATATCAAAGAGAGATTACAACCATTTGTCTTGACGTTGCAGTCCTCCTCTAACAAGACCAGGTTCCCACACACCTCTGCTAGCATTCCATGATGGCCTCAATCAACAATAGTTTTAAAGCTCTTCCCGTTAGACTTCACTCCAAACCAAAACACACTTCTCCCTTGCACAACTAGATAGTTACAACTAGTAATAGCTTGCTTGTCTACTCAAACTAAAATTCTGCCACTATAATACCAGGACTAGCTTGTGTTTAGGAAGAAGGGAGGTTTATATAGGAAATATGAATAGGAGGTGGATCCTCTTCTCGTGGGAGAAGGACTTATCCCTTGAGGTAGTTCCATCATTATAGGGGAAAGGAGCCCAAACTGACATCCTCGACCCCATCTGTTGAAAATAGCAACAAGAAATGATAAAAATAGAATCCAGAATATTCCAATTTTAATTTGTCCTTGAATTAAAATACTGAATCAAAATCGAATTTAGTCTCACCATCTTCTTGGAAATAATTAATTAATTCGTTATGAATTAATTAGTTGGATAAATTCAAGTTAGAAGTCTTTTTGAAGTCATGCAACAGTTATTCCTAAAATAAAGGAGATTATCCCTTAATTAAGGAGACAAAGGGATTATGAATGTATACCATGCGTCACTCTGTAGTGATATGGCCGATAACCACTTTTCCCATCTCATTGGACAAATGAGAGGTACTTCCCAAGAGTCTCAGACAGTAAGGGTATGATGTATGTTGGGGCAATCATAGGAGAAGGTGAACCACTCATCCTACTCATAGGAGAAGATGAACCACTCATCCTATGCATATGACATCAACCATAGGGAAGGTGAACCACTCACCCTATTCTCAAATATTTTCCTCCATAGGGGAAGGTGGAACACTCACCTTGTGCTCAATCATATTGGGGTATATATACTCCATAACGGAAGTTGAACCACTCACCTTGTGCTCATATAGCTCAAAGAAGTACCCCATGCCCCTAGGAGCTCCTAAAGCTCAATGTCCAACTCAAGAGTGACCCTCATGGGAGGGCCTTTCCACGACTCCAAACCTCTCTCAGAAGGCTAATAACTTGGCCTTCCCCAAGGGCTTTGTGAAAATGTCAGCAACTTGTTCATTAGTCCTGATGTGATGGAGCCATATTGCTCCCCATTGTATTATATCCTGGATAAAGTGGAACCTGATATCAATATGCTATGAGCGGTCCTGGAAAATGGGGTTCTATGAAAGGTGAATCCCACTTTTGGTTATTGCAATAAATGACAGTGGTATCCAAAACATGCTCAAATAACTCACAAAAGAGATTCCTCAACCAAAACCTTCCTTGTAATCTTAGGAAGACTATCTCAGTTCATTATCCCTGAAGCAGACCCCTTTCTACCTAAGTTTCTAGGTCGTCAAGGGTCAGAAGTTATCCCTCCCACGAAGATGGTCAAGTTAACATTAGCCCTAGCACAGTCTTCGCTCTGTCCCTATGTTGCACCCGCGCCGACCCAGATTTGGAAAGTTTTTTAAACAACTCGTCGAAACTTCAAGATGAAATTGCTTCATGGGCGGTCCTAGGGCTAGTTGTTGTGTCAGTTGAGCTCGCCTCTCTCCTCTGGGATAGTTGTTCCACCTTTTGTGAAACCTCCCTAAGAGATAATCTCTTCCTCCCATCTCTTATGGAACCTTTCCCTCCTAGACATGTCTCCTCCATGAATGAGATCAGTTAGCTTGGAGCAAGCTTGGAGGTAGCTTGGATGTAACTGGATAATAGCTAGATGTAAGTTGATAGTTTTAGGTTTCTAAGAGTGGAGTAGAGGTAGAGAGTGTTATTGGAGTGTGGAAGTAGCCTCATATGTATTTTGGCTTGATATTGTTTGAGGAGAGTTGATTTGAGAACTTTCTAGCATCAACCTTTCGAACTGAAGAGAGAGTCATTTGTTCCCTTGGGAGATG
>APFE031471886.1:18620-29419 GCA_000404065.3 Pinus taeda
CCAGAGAGCTATTACTCATACCTTCTACCATACCTTTACCATGAAGTATCTGAAGGCCCTTTTCTCCAATATGTCCAAGCCTTTGATGCCACAGCATGGTCTTCTCGTCAAAGACCACTAGATTTTCTGCTCCACTTTCAGGAACCACAGAACTATTGCACCCATCAATAACAGTGCTACCTTGCAGCTTGTACAGAGTTCCAATCTGAACTCCCCACATAAATACCAGTGCTTTCCAAACCATCTTGCAGGTATCCTTATTGAACACTATTTTTACACCTGCATCATCCATGTTGCTAATAGAAATCAGATTTCTGGCTAATGCATGAATATGTAGAACACCTGGAAGCGTTCTAACCCTTCCACCTTGCAACTTCAACTTCACTTTTTCACGAACAATGATTCTAGCCTTCCTGTCATCCCTCAAGAAGACATCACCACCATCATATTTCTCATACTCACAAAACCACTCTCTATGGGGAGTGAAGTGAAAGGATGCACCTGAGTCAATCAACCATGCCTCATGATCTACATGTGTACTTAAAGAAGACAAGTACACATCCCCACTTTCATCTGAGGTGGTTTTCACCTCTGCAGAAGGAGCCTCATTAGATCCCTTTCCTTTGTCAGGAGCTTTAGATTTACAATCTCTTTTGTAGTGCCCTTCCTTTCCACATTTCCAGCACACCACCTTTACAGGTTTTCCTGGAGATTTAGATCTCCCACTCGATGACTTATTTTTGTTTTTGTTTTGGGTCCACCCTCGTATAGACAAGGCATCACCATTTTGGCTCCCCATATTTTTTTGTCTCATCTCCTCCGTCAACAAGGATGAGACTATTTCATCAAAATGCAAGGTAGTTGCATTGCTACCTATTGCAATAACCAGAGTATCCCACGAATCTGGCAGAGAACACAACAAACTGATGCACTTATCTTCATCTGAAATTTTAATATCAACATATGCTAATTGACTTAACACAATATTAAATGCATTCAAATGCTCTGTCACCGAGTCTCCATCTTTCATCGTCAGGTTATATAGATTTTTCCAGAGGAACCGTTTATTCACCGGAGACTTAAATTGATACAAAGTCCCTAACTTGTCCCACAAAGCCTTCGCTGTAGCTTCCCCTGATACATTCGGCAATACTGAATTTGAGACACACAATCATATTGTGCTCTTTGCCTTCCAATCCAACTTCTTCCATTCTTCATCGAACACTCTCGTTGGTTTAGTACCTAGATCTACCGCGATCCACTGGTCTTTATCCACCAACAGATCCTCCATCTTGAGTTTCCACAACTAGAAACTTTGACCATTAAATTTCTCGATCTCTATCTTTCCACTGCTCACCATCCTCTTTCACCACCAAAATCGATCTTGTAGATCTCCCACTGAACAGGGTCTACCATAGGCCCAAAGCAACAAAGGCGTCCCCTTGAAGCCAAAACAGCTCTGATACCAAATGTAGGTTTTAACCCCGTACAGAAATTACCTGCATACGAATTGTAAAACATAGAAAATAAACAATGCGAGATCATAACACATAAAACACATATACACAGAGATTTCCCCTGGATCCCAAAATCGGGACTACCAGCTTGATTTTTCATTATGTTCCTTTCAATGTTACAATACTATTTATACATGCTGAAGCATCCAATACCATGGAACGAAAACCATTGCGTCCAATAACATGGACTGAAAATCATCGCGTCGAAAAAACATGTGCGAAAATCATGCACAAAACCATAGGTGGGTCCGCCAACCTAACATAGGGTCCAAAACCAAAATTTTCCGGGGCGCTGCCCCAGACCCCATAAAGTGGGGTTACAGGTGCCCTTCAAACCCCTTATTAACTACATGGAAATAATATAACACAACCCAACATTCCAATCTATACAAAAACAATAAATGAATTATGTATTAAGAAAACTCGCAAAAAGAAAAGAGATCCACCCACAATCCAAGTCATTGGCAAATTAGCTAGTCTCATGTCTGCAAAAACAACAATTGGAAAATATATTGATCCTGGGATACCTATGATTACCATTTCAATCAATAATTTTTCAGTTCCTAAAACATTAATTGATCTAGGAGTTGCTATAAATGTGATGACAATAGAAACTATGAAGTATTTAAAACTGTGAAATATTTGACCTACTACTACAATTTTAGAACTAACAGATAGATCTAAAGTTGTACCGGAAGGAATACTTGAAGACATCATTGTTTCTTTGGATTCATGGGAATATCCTCTAGACTTTCTAATTTTGCAACCAAAAACAAATTTAGGAGGCTATACTTTAATTCTTAGCAGACCATGGTTAGCCACAGACTTTCTAATTTTGCAACCAAAAACAAATTTAGGAGGCTATACTTTAATTCTTATCAGACCATGGTTAGCCACAATAGATGCCTTCAGGAAGCATGATCATAGCACATGGAGATGAAAGGAAAAATTTTACACTCTATCCTCCTGCTTAATCTCTTTCTTTACTATCATGGCCCAGTGACCAACAGGAAGAAACTCTACTTGCTTTAAGCATTAATCAAGCCTTTAATTTTAGAGAAGAAGAAGAAAATGAGGACTTAATATAACTTTTTATCTTAGAACCTGATATTTCTAAGAAGCTACGAATAACACAATATGAAGCTGCAAATCATCTTTTAAATAATTGTTTTCAAGAAAATTGTACTATTCAATCATTACAAAATTCATTTGAAAGCATTTTTCTTGCCAACTCAATTACTAATTCTCAAAGAAAAATCATTGAAATTAATCTTGGAAATAATTTAAATATTGGTAATAATCTACAATCATCACAAGAACAACAAGTAATTGCATTGTTACAGAAATATTGAAAAGCTTTTCCCCGGGACTATACAAACATGTAAGGAATCCATCCAAAAACATGTATTCATCACATTTACACAGATGAAACAATGAAACCAGTAAGACAACCACAAAGAAGAATGAATCCAATGATGAAGGATATAGTGAAAGAGGAATTGTAGAAAGTATTACAGGTAGGATTTATATACCTTATCTCTGATAGTCAAAGGGTTTCTCCCTTAGTTGTGGTACCAAATAAAAATGGCAAATGGAGAATATGTGTAGACTATAGAGAACTGGACAAGGAAACGTTGAAAGACCATTTCCCACTACCATTCATTGATCAAGTACTAGACTCATTGGTAGGGAAAATGTTCTTTTCCTTTCTTGATGGATTTAGTGGATACAACCAGATCAAGATAACGTTAGAGTACCAGGATAAAACTACATTTACTTGTCCATGGGGTACATATGTGTACAATGTTTTACCTTTTGGATTATGTAATGCACCTGCTACATTTCAAAGAGAAGTCCTAACTATCTTTGTAGATCTTATACATGAATATGTTAAAGTCTACATGGATGATTTTACTGTTTATGAAGTACATTTGATGATTGTTTAAACAACCTTGAAAAAGTTTTAAAAAGATGCATAGAGACAAACTTATCTCTCAACAATGAAAAATGTTTTATGATGTTAACTGAAGGGATAGTGTTGAGACACCACATTTCCTCTTCTGGAATTAAGGTAGACCCAACAAAGATACAAGTCATTGTAATCTTAATGCCACCAAAAACACATAAAGAAGTAAGAGGTTTCTTGGGATATGCAGGCTACTACAAAAGATTCATTGAAAACTTCAGCAAAATCGCTTTACCCTTTTTCAAAATACTTGCAAAAAACACTGAGTTTCAATGGACTAAAAATTATCAAAATGCATTTGAAAAACTGAAAGAGAATTTGTCTATAACACCCATTCTCAGAGGGCCAAATTGGTCATTTCCATTCCACATATTTATTGATGCATCGGATACAAATATATGAGCATCTCTAGGAAAAAATTAAAATCAGTTTAACTATGCCATTTATTTCATAAGAAAAAATTTAACTTCAGCAGAATTAAACTATACAGTAACTGAAAATGAAATGCTAGCTGTTGTCCATGCAGTCAATAAATTTAGGCATTATATAATAGGCTATCAAGTATTTATTCATACAGATCATTCAACCATTAAATATTTAATGAACAAAACAATTACTAATGGTAGAATTACTAGATGACTGCTACTAATGCAAAAGTTCAATATCACTGTTCTAGATCGACTAGGAAAAGATAATCAAGTAGCAGATTTTCTGTCTAGACTTAATTCTCTTGATGATCTTAATCCTGTTTCAGACAACTTTCTTTATGAAAATCTATTTGCTATAATAGCTAAAATCCCATGGTTTGCAGATGTAGAAAATTATTTATAATCTGGAATATTACCATCCCATTTCACTAACAAGAAGAAAAGAAAAATAATCAGAGAGAGTGCTAGATATACTTGGGTCAATGGTGACCTATTTTATATTAGTCCTGCTCTTTTAATAAGAAAATGTGTAAGAGGATGAAATTATTGAAATTCTAAAAGCATGTCACGATGAACCGTGTGGTGGCGATTTTGCAGATAAATGAACAACATACAAGGTACTCAAGCTTGGCTACTATTGACCAACAATCTTCAAGGACTCAAAGAACTATGTCAAAAGATGTGATAGCTGTCAAAGAACTGGAAGAATTGTAGTATCAGATGAAATTCCATTAAAACCACAAGTACTTATAGAAATATTTGAGCAATAGGCTCTAGACTTTGTGGTACCTATTAACATGTCTTCAAATGGAAAGAAGTACATCTTAGTCTATACAAACTATGTTAAAAAATGGGTAGAAGCAAAAGCAGTGGAAAGAGTAACATTAGAAACAATAGTTTCTTTCCTCATTGAAGAAATATTTGTGAGATTTAGAGTTCCAAGATAGATTGTTACGGACCAGGGAACACAATTCACTTATAAACTTGTCAGAGATCTTACATAAAGATACAAAATCAAGCATAGAAAGTCTACTCCGTATCATCCACAAGAAAATAGACAAGTGGAATATACTAATAAGGTTTTGGAAAACATCATGACAAATATATTACAAATGAACAAAAAATATTGGCCAGACAAATTAAAAGATGCATTATGGGCATACAAAATTACATGGAAAAATACTACTGGATTCAGTCCATATCAACTGGTAGATGGTAAACAAGTTATATTACCAATTGAATTTCAAATTCATACATTCAAACTTGCAGCAGAATTGGGATTGGACCCATCAAAAGATCAACATTAGAGACTTATGTAGCTGAATGAACTAGACAAGATTAGACAACAATCAGTGGAGCACACATCACTAGTACAACAACAGAGAATCAAATGGCATGACAGATTTATCAAAAACAAAAATTTTCATAAGGGAGATTGGGCAGTTCTTTTCGACTCCAAGTAAAAAGATTTCAAAGATAAGTTCACTACTCATTGGCTTGAGCCATATGAAATAGAAGAAATCTTTGACAATGGAGCAGTCAATATTAAAACAATTGATGAAGCAACAATTTCATTTCTAGTTAATGGTCATAGACTCAAAGTTTATAACAAACCTATCAATAAAGAAGACTTTTTGAACAAAGTCTCAGCATAAAACAATATGGAAGTATTGGATCAACATAGTAATATGCCTTCCCTATTTCTAGAAGAATAAAAATAAAAAAAGTTAAAAAATTATAAAGGAGTTTGTTTGTGAAAATCCAGGATACTGGCAGAACACAAACTCAAATTCATATTGGAAAACCAACTTGTTTGGCCAATATGAATTCTCTTTTATGTTTTTCATTTTTATTTTTGTAGGACCATCCTCAAAAATTTAAAGACTTGAGGACAAGTATTAAGATCAACAAGGGAAGAAGATTCATAATAAATCAACAAACCATGAAATGGTTTAATATTAAGCAGCTGTACTACATAAGGGACCTAAGACATCATAATCAATATTTATGGGTACGGGACCTGAACAATATCAATATCATATACAGAAGGGACTTGATTATTCTTTTTCAAATCAACATCAAAAGGACTTGAGAAGCAGCCATGGAAAATTTTAGGGGTGAATGTTCGCCCTTAGGCGAAATTAAGGGGTTTTAAATTTTTAGTGGGCGAATATTTTGTATCATAGTACATTTTTACAAATCACCTCAAATAGCCCACCTTATTTTAAAGGAGAGGGTAAAAAGTGTAAATTTAGCCCTTGAAATTAGGAGTTAAAACCTTCCATTCGCCCTAATTTTCAAGAATAAGTTTTATTTAAGTGAATCCTATAGGATAAATACCATATTTATAAAAAAGATATGGTAAATTAATAGAAATATAAATAAATGAGAGGTGTGGAGCTATAAAAAGGGTATCTTTCACCTCTAATTACCTCATATTAATATGTCAATCCGGGAACGTTTTGTTATTTCAAAGAGTGTCTCAGTTTGAGGCTATCATTTGCCAGAGTAATGCTAGTAGCACAGTGTTTTGAAAATACAAGAATAAACAGATGCTTATTTACAGCTAACTACTTCAAGAGATTAAACTACACATTTAGAAAACTAAGCAAGTTATCAGTCAAGGGTTCGGTAGCAATAACCCATCCCTTTGTAAACTGATGGAAAAGGAAACCAGAGAACAGATCGTGGATCTGGGAGCCGGACAATAGATGTCAATGCTCACCACAACCTAAGATCGTTCTTCACACTAACATAGCAAATAACAGGAAATGAAACGACAGATAAGAAATGGAACAACAAACCTGAAATGGAACAACAGTTAAGAAATAGAACAACAAACCTGAAATGGAACAACAGTTAAGAAATAGAACAACAACTAAGTCTAACAAGTAGTAACACCTTAGTCTATAAGATCAAATGCACTAATCGTAATCTACAGGAATCAAACGGCAATCCTTCACTCCTAAGGGCGGATTGAATAACACACCAAAATGGAACAACACTGATTAATGATGAATTATAGAACAGTGCTTGAAAACCATATATACACACGACACACTTAAATAGTAATCTGATCCAGTTATCAATCTCAGTTAGAAATAGTACGACTGCATTTCAAAATAGAACAACATTGTTTATAAATCCAACAATCGCAAAGAACATAATTTCCAATATGAATTACGTAATGTTAATGAACAAGCGCACAACACAAAAGCTCTGTGATGAAACAACAACGGTATTCTGTAAAGACTAGCAATATTATATCAACACCTAAAGGAACAATGATATGATGCAGAGTCAACACAATAGTACTGTCTTTAGAAACCTTAATAAATTAAACATAATAGAGCATGTGATGTAAACTTACAAAACACATCAGATTACCAAATAACGTCGATAAGCAAACCACGCAAAAACAAAACGTAATAGTACAAGAGCAAGTGTCCTCCAGGGCCGGGCCCTTAGCCTCCAGGGGTACACCGCTTGAAGTTATTCTAGACTCAGAGATGAAATAGTAACCAAGTTTGTATTAATGCATAAAGTGAAATTACAATAGATCAGTTCTTAACGAGACTCGATGATCAAAGTTTTGATCTTAAAGGAAATTACATAAAACATAACAAATTCTAATGCTCACCTCGAGCTAACAGTGATGCCCATTTATAAGGGTGAAGGTGGAGATATCTAAGTGCAGAAATAGATAGAACAACGATCCCTCAGGATCAAGGATCCTGAGGGATTCGCCGAACCGTTAGTCCTCAATCATTTCTTTTCTTTCCTGCGCCGAGTCGATATCTCCACTTCCTTTCCAGGGCTGATTCACTTTGATTTGCTTTGCCTTGTTTGCATACAGTCTTCCATCAAAGGGACAATGGTTAACTTGTCCTTGTCCTTTCCTTTGGAACGATAACTTCTCATTTTTCCTTCTTCCTGCATAAGGAAATGACAATTGTTAGTGTGTTCGTCTTGCATATTAATATGACATGTTTTATTACAATTCCTTATCATTTTATGAGTTCATGATGCAAAAAGGTTTGTAAGTTCTAATGAAAAGATGCTAAAGTATTTACCAAAAACATACCTTATTTAGTACTCCACACACCCCCTTGCTTACCCTTTTTCATGCCCTCATGAAAACATTGTAGTTGACGTGTAAGGCAGTGAGTGAGTAGGCTGGAGATGGAATCTCATGTGAAGGCCTACAACCATGATGCATAACTAGGTATTCAAAGAAATGGTCTGTCTGACCCTCAGGCATCTCATACAGGGCTTGGTATCCGGGTACAGGGTGCCAAATAGTTGGACTCCAGAACCTATATCCTAACCAAGATGGCCCTACCCTCAAAATGACTTCGCCATAGAGGTGCAAGCGGTTGGCGGGTAATTTAAAATTTTCATACTTAAATGGTTCCTTGAGCTGGATATTCGGATTAGAGATTTGATACCGAAATTTAGCTGCATCAATGATATGGTCTTTGATAGAGAAAAAGTATTCTAATCCCTGTTGAATGATTGCCTCATGCATGGGTCCTAATGCTTCAATTACACCTGGAGTCTTCATGAGGTTTCTATGTTTTCTCCACAACTGTACTGGATCCCTAGGCTCAGCTCTTATCCACAAATCTAATCCATTTTCTTGTCTTTGGAAAGCATTATAGGCTTTAAGCCATTTAATTTGATTAACCCCAAATGAAATAAATGTCTGTAATTGGATATCCCCAACAAAAGGGCCAGGGTTCAGCTCGGTCTCTTGGTCTAATACAAGGTTATGCAAATAAAACTCACACAGTAGTCTTTGAACTTTTACCCCGTAGTGCTTACAACAGTATATAAAATCATCGATGGTGCTAATTTGTATGGGAGCACCTGCTTTAACAGCCTTTATTTTCAATTGCAAATATCATTCCATTAAAAACAAGGCATAATTCTTAGCAAGGGCTCTACATGCTAGGACTTCATTGTATAAAGAACATAAGGTATCTATCTGCTTGATAACTATATCTAATCTACGAGTTACCTTCGCGAATTTTTCTTCTTCACTTCACCACCCTTCAAAGGCTTGGCTTTCAGATAGATTAACGTTCCTAAGCTGCTGCTGTAGCTCTTCATACTTTTCTCGAGGGACTGTTTGCTCTCTAAGATTTTCTATTGCTTGCTGAGCTTGCTTCAAACCCTTTCGTAGGGTTACTGTTTTCGGATCTCTTTTCCATGCAACAGTGGAGGCCGGGAGTTTTACCTGAACTTTCCTGTTGCGTTGTTTTGAGTTCATGACTCTTATCACTCTAGAAGGTGGTGTATCCATCTAAATTTCCTTATTGTGGGTCAACATATCATCCATTTCTATCTTAACATGGATATCAGTCCATTGCTGTTCCTTTTCAATTGGAACAACAGTCTGCTTCTCAACATCATTTGGAACAGCAGCCTAGTTTTCGACAGGGTTTTGAACAACAGGATGGAGTCTGGTCCTCCGCCCCTTTGTCTTGAGGGGTTTTGCTGGAGTGGTTGCATTTTTCCTTCCTGAAGTCCTTTTTACCCTTTGCCTTGCTTTTAGAATCCTAATCTGCTGGTGGAGCTGAACTATTATATTCAGTAGTCTCTGCTGTTCCTTTCGCAATTCCTTAATTTCTGCAATTTGCTTAGAAGGAACAACAGGCTGTTCACTATGGCCTGGACTGTGACTAATTCCCTGATTTTCTCTTTGGGGTGCTTCTTCATTGCTCTGCTCTGGTCATTCCAGGGCAAGAACCCTAACTGGTTCTGTTATTTCTTGGGGGACCTCCTTTTCTGCCCCCCTTTCCTCTGGAATTTCTTCTGGTGTCATCTGGCTAGGAACGGATTGTTCCTATTCAGCATCTCCTGTCATATTTTCATCATGAACAGGCAGATTCTCTTCTTCTGCCTCCTTTGCATGTGATTCTTCAGGCACATTTTCCTCCTGAGGTTTCTCTTTGGCATGGAGGTCTGATGGACTGGAAGGTTGGCCATATTCGCCCATATTGGCCAAAACTTTGGCCAATTCATCTTCTCCCAATGGGTCCTGCAATGGTCTACCTTCCTGCTGTTCTGTTTCCTCCTCTTGCTCAGATTGCTCGGCTTCTTCTTCTTTTTCTCCTTCCTCTTCTTCCTGCATTCCTTTCTCATCGTCTTCCCCTTATAATCGTGGGGGTTGCTCATCTTTTATCTCTACCGGTTGGCTGGTGTTTTCTTGGGGCTTCTCCAGCCTCCCTCATAGCCGTGCTAGCCGGACCGATTTCCTTCGTTTTTCTGGACGCTCGGGTGTACTGGTGGCATGCTTAAATTTTGGGGATGGTGTGGTCAATCCTCCATTTATCATGGAAATTAGGTCTTCCCAGCTGCACTACTACTGGGTAAGGCTATGACTGACTATTAACCGAATCAACCCATGATGACTAACAACTGACTCTACATGCTCTGCCTTTTTTATGCTCCGTGCAACATCATGAAGTAATGAATTCAAAAATTCAAGTAAATTTATAGAGCATTTTTGCTTTAGTACAGCTAAGATTTTAAGATGTTGTGGTCTTACCACATCTTTTCTGCCTTCACATGTGAAGTAGCTTTGAATGGTCTTCGCCAATTCTGCCCACGACTCTCCTAGTGCTGCTAGTAGAACCCCCTTTCCTCTAATTGTCAGGCTCTAGCCTTCATCTTGGAAGATTTCTATAATCTTCTGCAATCTCTCCTTCTTTAACGTCCATACAGGTCCAGCGGCTGGCAGTCCCGAGACTTCTGCGATTATGTCGTCAGTGATTGCTATGCGTCTCCCGCTCACTGTGGAGTGATCCTCTTGCAAGTTTTGTAAGAATTCAATTGCCACAGTCTCGTTAGAATCCTACAAGCGGTTGAGATAAGTCAGCCACC
>APFE031471887.1:2332-41181 GCA_000404065.3 Pinus taeda
CAATCAGCACAATGAAGGGGGGCACGGTCCCCCCTCTAACCCCCTAGTTAACTACGTGGGCTAGTCGTGGAAAGAATATAGCACAACCCAACATAGACCAGTTCATAGGGTGTGAATCCAGTGGTGGTCTTCCATGTGGTGTTGTAGGCCCAAGTGGCCTCAACCAATTGATCTGCCCAATCTTTCCTGCTGCTGCTCACTACCTTAGTTAAAATTCCCTCCAAAGCTCTGTTGGTGACTTCCACCTGTCCATTGGCTTGTGGATGGTAAGGGGTGGAAGTCATGTGCTTGATTTTATGATGGATGAGTAGGTCTTCAATCCGATTGGAGGTGAACTGACTACCTTTATCTGTAACCAATTCTCTTGGGTACCCAAACTTATAGAATATGTTCTCTCTTAAAAACTCAACTACTTTTTCCTCTGTTGTTGCATTGATTACCTTTGTCTCTACCCATTTTGTCAAATAATCGGTGCACACAATGATGTATTGTTTCTGGTTTGAAGGAGGGTTGATAGGACCCACAAAGTCCATGCCCCACTTCTCAAATGGTTCAAAATTCACTTGAGGTTGTAGGGGCATCTCATCCTTTGGAGTAGGTTTCCCCATCCTTTGGCACCGATCACATTGACTGATATATCTCCTCACATCTTGATGAAGAGTGGGCCAATAGTATCCTGCTTGCAGAATTTTGAAGGCAAACCTCTTTGCTGCAAAATGGCCTCCACAAGGCCCATCATGACAGGTTAGGAGAATGTCAAAAACTTCTTCCTCCCTGACACATCATCTTAAAATTTGATCTGGACCAAGCTTGAAGAGATTGCCCCCAACCTAAGTGAAAGGGGAACTTTTACTCATGACCTTGCTCTTCTCCTTTGAGGACAGGTGTGGTGGGAACTGTGCTAAAACCAAGTTATTTTCTATATCAGCAAACCATGGAGAGAGTACTGAGATAGAAAATATGTTTTCATCTGGCATTTGATCATCCACCATTCCTTCCTTACCTGTAGGCCGATTTACTCTAGACAAAAAGTCAGTAACAATATTTTCCTTACCCGGCTTATCAACAATGGTTAAATCAAATTGCTGCAATAAAAGCAACCACCTAATGATGCAAGCATTTACATCTGGTTTGTTCATTAAATACCTAATTGCATCATGATCACTACGTGTGAAGGTTTGATAGCCTGTGATGTAATGTCTGATTTTATTTAATGAATGGACTACAACTAGGAGTTCTTTCTCGATTACAGTGTAGTTTAACTCTGCCTTTGACAAGTTTTTACTTATAAAGTATATCGCATAGGGTAGCTTCTCATCAACTTGCCCTAAGGCTGCTCCTATTGCTTTGTTCAAGGCATCTGTGTGAATGTGGAAAGTTAGGGCCCAATTTGGACCTCTCAAAATTGGGGCAGTCACAAGTTTACTTTTCAAGGTATCTAAGGCTTCTTGACAGTTGTCAGTCCATATGAACTCGACATCTTTCCCCAAAATACCAAACAATGGAGATGCTAGCTTACTGAAATCTTTAATGAATCTTCTATAATATCCTGCTAAGCCTAGGAAAATTTGGACATCTCTCACCTTTTGAGGAGGTGGGACCCTTTGGATGATGGCAATTTTGTTGGGGTCCACCTGTAATCCTTGCTGAGAGATTGTATGACCTAGCACGGTCCCTTCAGTCATAAAAAATTCACACTTTTTCGGACTGAGGGACAAGTCCATTTCAATACACTTGTCCAAGACTTTTCCCAGGTTAGATAAAGCTTCCTGAAAGTTAGAACCATGAGTAAAATCATCCATATATATTTCCACTACATCATGAACCAGTTCAGAGAATATACGCAATACTGCTCTTTGGAAAGTGGCGGGATCATTGCACAAACCAAAAGGAAGGACCCAATATGTGAAGGTACCCCAAGGACAAGTGAAAGTGGTCTTATCTTGATCTTTCGAACTGATTTGGATCTGATTGTACTTGCTAAACCCATCTAGGAAGGAGAAAAACTTTTTCCCCGCCAGACCATCTAACACTTGATCTATGAAAGGCAAAGGAAAATGGTCCTTCTAGGTGGCCCTTGTTCAGTTCCCAATAATCGACACAGATTTTCCACTTACCATTTTTCTTTTGCACTAGCACCAAAGGAGAGACCTATTCACTGTCAGAGATGGGGTAGATGAATCCTACATCCAGTAAATTTTTCAATTCTTCCTTTCCAATGTCTTTCAGGGCTAGATTCATCCTCCTTTGAGGCTTCCTGACTGGTTTGCAATCTTCCTTAATGTAAATGTGATGAGTACAGACTGAAGGGTGCACTCCCTTCATCTCCTTATAGCTCCAAGCGAAGGCATCCAAATGTTTTCTCAATAAGCTACACAGTTCCTTCTCCTGAGAGGTGGATAGGGATGAGTTGATTTTCAAGGTTCTTTCTGGGCCAAACTCTATATTCTTAACTCAAAGAAAGGTGGAGCCGGCCACACAGAACTCAACTAAATGATTGTCTTGGGTTTCTTTCACTAGCTCTTCTAATGGCAACATACTAGGGGTGGGTTTTGAATCAAGTTTTCAATGATATCATCCTCAGTTTGTGGTTCCCCCCATCCCATGACAGCTTCTACTACACATAGTGGTGCAGAATAGACTTCATCTTCATCTTCCTCCTCCAACCAGAGAGGTAGATCATGTTCTAACAAAGGTTGGGAAGGAGGGTATAGGGATAGCTTCTTGGACATGTGCCCATTCTTGATTTCCATGTTTCCAACTCGACAACTAATGTAGGCATCTGTAGTAGCCAACCAGGGTCTTTCCAGGATGACACGATAGCCAGTGAGCTTTGCCTTCGGTTGGAGAACCAAGAAACCAACAGGGTACTCCCAAGAATCGAAAGATACCATTACATCTTCCACAATCCCTTTAGAGGTCACGGTGGAGTGGTCTGCTAACTGCAGTACTGTTGTGGTCTTTCTTAGGGAGCCCTAGAGGTTGAGCTTGAGCATAGTGTCCTTGGTCATCACATTAATGGCAGCCCCCAAATCAATCAGGGTATGGGGGATCATGGTGCCATTGATGTGGACATCAACTACTGGGCTTCCAGGGTCTAGATACATTGGATAGATTACCTGCCCCAACATGAGGTTGGACAATTGTCCTATGACATTGATGGTTGGGGCATCTCTCTTGTGCCTGCCTAGATGCTTGAATAACTTCTCTTTGATCTTCTTGTTGTATATAGGCACATCCTTTATGGCTTGCAGAAGTGGTATATTTACACATAATTGTTTCAATTCTCCTAGAAGTTCAGTTTCTTCTGGGGTAGGCTGTATTGTTCCAGATAATCTCTCAAGAAAGGGTGGAATTGCTTTCGGTTCACTTTCCTCTTTATCTTCCTCATCCTCCTTAGGGGGAGGCTGGCTATCTAGGAGAACCTTCCCAAATTATAGTTTAATCTCCTAAATCTCCACAGCATAGGTTGGGCATGATGGTTCCCCACTATATACTTTCTGAGCTTATCTATTATTTGAGTTCGGGTTCAGTTGAGTAGGAATTTGGGGCTGTCGTGGTGGAGCAGGAGGTAATGGCTGCAGTTGAGCAAGTGGTGGAGGCAAAAGAGCGGGAGGAGAGTTGTATTGGGGCCTCCACCCCTGATGAGGTGCATTCCACTGAGGTTGTGGCTAATCATAGGAGTGAAATGAATGAGTAGTTACTTGAGCATGATATTGAGACGGATATGATGAAGGAGGTGTGGACTAGGAAGGATGAGCAGGGGGGCCCAAGAAGGCATGGAAGTGGCTTGATTAGGGTTGTAGTATGCCTAGGATGTCCCTTGCATTCCCTGCTGGTAAGGTCTAGGTCCATGCAGCCTCCTTTGGTTTATGAAGTAGAGTGGTTCAATGGCTCCTTCATCCCCTTGGTATACAGCTTTAAGTCCAGACAAGGAAGGGCACTTATTTGTACGATGATCTTCTTCACAGACTAAACACACCTCTATAGAGTTCAATGGATATTTGTTCCTAGGATGCCTTCTAGTGCACCTAGGACAAAAAATGGCCAAAGCCCTCTCTGCTTCCTCTTGTTTCCTTTTGATATGCAAGGTATCCATTTGCATGGCAAGAGTCTACAACATCTCACTATTGAAATCTTCCAGCATGTTTCCAAATTCACCTTTGAGGGATGAACTGGAGGAGGAGGTACTAGCCATTGGTTGACTCCCCCTACCTCTCTTTCTGGCTGCCCTAGAATGGTTTCTAAAGGCAGTTGTTATGTCTTCATAAGGTAGCTGGTAGATGTCTCCCCCGGCCAGTAAATGGAGGGTGTCTAAAAGGTCTTCCAGAATTCCCCTGAGCAGGACCAACTTCAGAGATTCGGGGTCAAGTATGCACCTGGCCCTTTTATAACTGAGATGGAATCTCTCTTCATAATATTCCAAGGATTCATCACTTCCCATGGTCATTTGGAATATCTCTTCCTTGGTGTCTTTTGACCTAGAGTAGTCCCAATATTTATTACTAAAGGCTTGCTGCATCTGAGCCCAAGTTGTGATGTTGTTGCCAAGTAACCCCATGAACCAGTGCAATGATGCATCCTTGAGGGTATAAGGAAACAGTTTCAACTTCTGCTCATCTTCTGTATGGTTATAGGTTCGACAGATAACAACAAACTCAAATAGGAAGGTGTCACGTTCCTCTATAGTTAATCCATGGAAGTGAGGTAGGGCTGAAGGGATTATGTTCTTCATTTTAGTGTCCCCATTGGTCTCTCAGATGGGAAAGGTACTCTCTACTCTTTCTCCATTCCCCCTAGCATTTATGTTTTCAGCCATTGTCTTAGGAGGGATGGTTTCTTCCTCTTCTTCTCCTATAGGTTCTTCAAATATTTCAGGTTGTTCTCCTAATGGATCTTCTAGATCACTACCACCGAAGAAGAGAGAAGTGTGGCTTTGTGATGTGGTGGGGGTGCTGGGTAGGAATTTCTATGAATTATATATGTTCCTTCGAGGCATGAAAGGGAATCTCTTTTTTGGGTGATTTTTGTTTTTTCACTGCTTGTACCTGCAAAACTGAAATTGATTGAACAAAAAAATTACAACTACTGAAATGAACTTGTTGAAAGGAAATTGCAGAGTTGTAATGAAAGCATGGGAATGACTAATCTGGAACGAAAATTGCATAATTGAAAGAACTAATCTACTTTTTTTGAAATGGAAATTGCAGAATTCAAATGAAAGCAAAGAAATGCAAAATTCGAAAGAAACAACTACTCTACAGTTGCTGAAATGAACTACTTGGCAGAATGTTGTAGTAGAAGATAGAAGAAAAGCAGTAATCGCAAAATACTCTGATGCTTCCCTGGAAATGGTGCCAAAAAGTGGTGAGCACCAGTATTGCAGCAAGAATTTTGCAACTCTTGGGGCTTCCTACTTTACTTTTATCAACCCGGTAGTTCGTAACAAACTTTGAAGTGACGGTGTTGTATGCACAAGTACTAGCTCCTACTGCAAGCTGTCACTTGGTCAGCTCGCACAAGATCACTAGGAGCTTAATCCAAATTCTATGAATTCTCAAAAGAAGCTTTTAGTTGTGATGAAAGAAAGCTAACTCTAAAGAGGCTATTCTACTTGCATAAAGAGAAAGAAGACTGGGGTGTAACGCAAACCCTAGCAAACCCTAATTCTTCCAACTAACTCTACTCTTGCATAAAAAGAGATGAAAACTGATGAAATGAGTGCCATTGACTACTGACAAGGTAAATTACATCTATTCAAGCTACTTCTGGAAGGAAATGAGAAAAAAACATCTTTTTGGGTTTTTGAGTGTTTTTATGTGAAATTGTTATGCTTGTAATTTATCTGTTTACGGTTGTGACAGAGATTCAGTGGCGAAGGAAGGTAGCCTTGGGGTTTGGAAAGGTGTAGGAAGGTGTGGGAGAGTCCTAAGAAGCCTTTGGTAACCTTCTAAGGACTTCCTCTACAATCAAACTTCAAAAAGTCACTTTCAGGAAATTCTACAGGAGGCTGCAGGGGATCTACAGGAGAATCTACAAGATGATGCTAAGAGTGGTTTTTAGAGGTTTTAAAGGTGGAAAAATGGTGGGAAAGGGTAGGTGAAGATTAGAGGGAGTGTTAAGATTTCTTAATCTCATCAAGGGTGATTAGGAAAGAAAATGATGGTAGGATTTGTTCAAGAGGCAAGAGGAAAGCTTATGAGGAAAATGTAGAAAATATGGCAGATTTGTGAAGGGCAGTAAATGACTTGTGAAACCTATGAGAAACGAGGTGATGATGGCTACTTTATTGATGTATTATGAGCAGAGGTGTGTTTTAAGAGATCTGCACATCTGAATACCAAAACTGAGCATGAAAAAGAGCTAGTTGTACCAAAAACAGAATTATCTCATGTTAAACCTCAATTCTAACCTAGAAGATTAAAATGTTGAACGATTCTATATGAACAAGAAAGCATGTAAAGAGAATTATTGCAGCAACATAAATGAGCATGGCAAAATGGATTTAAAGCAATACATTTACCTATGAATCAACTATAACACTAGAAATTGCATGGGGAAAGAAAAATTGTGTTTTTAATGGTAGCAAGTAGATCTCGACCTCAATTCATGATCCCCAAAGGAGGAAAGGAGGAAAGGCTCTGTTGATGGCCTTTTGTATCTTTATCTTACCACTATTTAACCTACTTCAGCAACCAAAATGGAAATAGCTATGTAAACCAACAAATCCAACCTATTCTAATCAAGGAAAAATGAATCTATCTAACATAAATTAATTCATAAACTGAAGCAAAAACATATAAGTAAAAAGCAAGAGGTTTTGGGCAGCATGGGTTGGGCCCTAACCCAAGAGCTTTAGCCCTCTAAAAAAAATCAGTGCTGGCTCAAAAAATATTTCATCTCCATTATCAAAATAATAGTCACATTACGTAAAATTGTTCATAAAAGTAGGCTCGAAATGAGCTCAGCAAAAGCTGCAACAAAAGTGTCAAAATTTGACTAACATCCAACTAAACTACTGAGCACCTAAGCCCTCCTATTTGTACAACTGGAGCTTCCAACATCTCTCCTAAAATCAAGGAGGCTCGGCTCCCAAGACTAGAGATAGACAACAGTTCTTCTTCACTTGCTCGGCTACCACTTTGATGCATAAATGTGGCTATTGTGCTCCGAGTTTCCTGAAGGACGATTCGAGGTAGGGGGTCATAAATGAGGAGGACACCCTCCTACAAATCCTCTCCATTTTTTTCCTTGAATATTGGCTGCCAAATGCTCATTAATCCTTTGACTTTGTCCCAAACTTGATCAAAAATCTGCATAAAGCACACATTAGACTTCATGGCATAATGACTAACCCAATTCACTCTATTAGCATAAATATAATTAAAAACATGTAATAAAATAATGAGAATGGTGGATTAAGCTGAGTTAGGAGGCCAAATGAGCCCATATAATTACCCATTTTTGGGGCTCATCAGTGATCATGGTACACATTTCCTTTCCTAAACGAAACCATCAGCGTGCTCACAGAAGAGTTCCAGGTGTATCATAAAAAAAGCACACCGTATCACCCACAAGCCAATGGGATAGTAGAAGCCTTCAATAAAATATTGGTGAATATGTTAACCATAGTGTGCAACGTGCAATGAAGCGATTAGGACCTATGCGTACCTGCAGTACTATGGGCTTATATGACAATATCCAAGAAATTGACAAGACAAACACCTTTCCAATTAGTTTATGGCATGGAAGTTGTCATGCCGATGGAGTATATTGTACCTAGTCTGCACATAGCAGCGCTCACGGGGATGATAGACCACGAAGCTCTGGAAGAAAGGCTCGCGCAATTGGAAGAACATAAGGAGGAATAGTTCTTGGCTAGTTTTCATCAGCAGGTACAAAAGCAGCGTGAAAAGGCCTAACACGATTGCCATATTAAGCTATGCACCTTCAAGGTAAATTACTTAGTGCTCCTGTATGATAGTAAGTTTGAAAAATTCTCAAGAAAGTTTAGAATGCATTGGCTGGGACCATACGTGGTTAAGGAGGTCACAGACGGAGGCATGGTCCAACTAGTCAAACTAAATGGAGAACATTTCCCAGGCAAAGTGAATGGCAGCCGGTTGAAGCCCTACATGGGTGGAATGACTATCTGAGTAGCCGGTAGAAGCACAGTCTTTGTGCTTGAAGGATCCAGAAAATGGTGTGGGACTATCAACATATGCCACAGATATCGGTACAGATATAGAGAAGCAGTTGAGACACAGAGGTCTTGGAACAGCGTATGCAGCAGATCCAGCAAGCAGCAGCTCAATGCGATGCTAACCTCCATGCAGTTGGAGAACAGTTGGAGGGACTCCATGCAAAGATCGCCACATCGACAGAGTGACTCAAGGGCGAGTCAAAATGTTTGTGTTGGGAGCCTGTTGGGCATGTAACCCCCCCAAGGCATGTTTTGGGGCTCAAAGCGCAAGTTTTGACCGAATCTTGTTGTAAAGCTCCGCGAATTGTGGGCGCGGGGCACGAAAGTATGATAGAGTCACAGGGTTGTCCACCCTAGTTTTGTAATGTAATGTCGGCTAGATAGACCTACCCATGGTCCGGTATAATGTCGGTTAGATAGACCTACCCATGGTCCGCGGACCATGGGATTGTATAAATAGAGTGAGGCTCTAAGTATAAGAATAAAAGATGTGAGGAGGAAGTCTAAGGGACTAAGTGAAGTGTGTCTTTGGGTCTTAGTGTAGGAGAAGGCTCTATAGCTGAGTTCCCAGAGGCCTAGTAGTCCACATCCGAGTGTGCATACCCCTGCAGCTGAGTGCACAGGGCGAGTCATGTCTGTAACCAAGGAAGGAATTAATAAAGAGAAGTTTTATCATAATTTTGTGTATTTGTTCTTGGGTTAACGCATGCTTGATATAATTTGCAAATATATTGTTTATTTACTATGCACACCTATATGGGTGGTTTATATTGTTAATTATACTTAAATGGCTCAAGTAGGCCAAACTAATTAACTAACTTTGGAATACCATTGAGGTATTCGGTGATAACACAGAGTGTGACGTTCAGCCCCTGGGTAGGGCTGCACAAAGGTAGTATATTAGGTTGCAAAGTACAAGAAAGTGCGCAAAGCAACCTGCGCGCAGGGTCAAACTGCAGACCACTTGAACTCATCAGACATCTCCAGGGTGTGGAAACCTAGTTCTATCACCCTCCCATACTACTTTGGGTGAGACCTCAGTCTGTGCTCCGCAAACTATTGTCGAAAGGGCCAGTAGTACTGGGATTTGTTTGGCTAAAATAATTCTAAACTTGGTTCAGGCCCCAATAAGCCAACACTGAGTGTGAGTATACTATTTTGATTAGACAAGCAAGCTATTACTATTTGTAGCCATCTAGTTGTGTGAGGGAGAAGTGTGTTTGGTTTGGAGTGAAGCCTAAAGGTAATAACCTTTAAACTATTGTTGTTTGAAGCCATCATGAAGTGCTAGCAGAAATGTGTGGGAACCCAGTCTTGTTAGAGGAAGACTGTGACGTCAAGACGAATGGTTGTAATCTCTCTTTGATATTAACATATGCAACTATCGATTAATTTCCTACATGTTTTGTAATATTACATATTCGTGTCTTAATGCTTCTTGACCCATTAGGTAGGTTGAATTGCAATTTTTCTATTATTATGTTTGTGTGTTGTTGTTTTTTACTTGTTTCAGGAGATTGAAGAAGGAAGCAAGAGATTGCTGGAGCGAGCAAGTGAGGACATCATCAAGTAGGATAAGCGACCAAGAGGTAGGCCCTCTTGATTGATTCTAACCTAAGGAAATCTTCCATAGAATGTATCTGTTGTGGCTAGACCCATTATCGGGCTAGAGGAATTCGTTTGTGTCCGTACTTATAATTTTACTTCACCACAGGGGGGAGAATCTGCAGGTGGTTGTTATTGCTCAAGGAGTATGATTTTGAAGTTATTTTGAAGCCTGGATGACTGAACGTGGGACCAAATCATATGTCACACATCGAAATAGGAGAAGAGCCCACTAATTTGGAGGAAGGATTTCCTGACGCGTAGCTCTTTGTAGTGCATGTCACAGATGGTCACTTTGAAGACATCATACACTTCCTAACAATAGGAACTACCCCGGAAGGCTACAACACCCAAGAGAAAAAGGAGTTAGTGGTGCGTGCAGCAAATGTTTCTATCATTGTTGGACATTTGTACAAAATGGGGTCTGATGAAGTATTGCGACAATATGTACCAGAGTTTTAAAGAAGCAGTATCCTCACAGACGCTCATGGAAGTGTTGCAGGAGGGCATTACGCAGGAAGGGTGACTGCATAGAAGATTCTACATGCAAGGTTGTGGTGGCCAACCCTCCATAAGGATTCAAAAGCCTACTACAGGGCATGTGATGTGTGTTAAAGGACTAGAAGGCCATCGCAGAGAGATGAGCTACCTTTGAACCCACAGATGAAGTTACAACCTTTCGAGAAATGGGCAATAGATTTTTTGGGACCTATTCAGCCTCAAAGAAAGACAACGGGTGCATGGTACATTATCACCGTGATTGAGTATTTGACTCGATGGGCAGAGGCACAACCTGTGAAGGACTTCACAGGTGTGACCGCTGCAAGGTTTCTCTTTAAGTATGTATTGACGCGATTTGGGTGTCCAAATATTTTGATGAGTGATCGCAGTACACACTTTCTGAATGAAATGATCAATGCGCTGATGGAGAAATTTTAGGTATATCACCAGAAAAGCACGCCTTATCATCCACGAGCTAATAGGATGGTGGAAGCATTCAATAAGGTACTGGAGAACACGCTAACCAAGGTTTGGAACGCTCAGTGAAATGATTGGGACCTGCGTATACCCACAATACTATGCATTTATCGAACGACCTGCAAAAGTTGACTAGATAGACACCCTTTAGGCTTTTATATGGTGTTGAAGCAATAATGCCAATGGAATACATTGTGCCTAGTCTGCACATAGTGGCACTCACAGGTATGACGGGTCAAAGAGCCCTAGAAGAGAGGCTTGTAGATCTTGTCGAGCTTGAGGAAGAAAGGTTTCTGGCTGGATTTCACCAATAGGTCCAAAAGAAGCGCGAAAAAGCATGGCATGATCGACACATTAAACTATGCACCTTTAAGGTAAATGATCTGCTTTTGTTATATGACAACAATTTTGATAAATTTCTAGGGAAATTCAAGATGCATTGGCTGGGGCCTTATGTCATTAAGGAGATTACTGATGGTGGAGCAGTTCAGTTGGTTAAATTGAATGGAGATCCCTTCCCAGAAAAGGTGAATGGTAGGCGATTGAAGACATACACCGGTGATCAGGCCAGGTGACTATATGAAGGTACCATAGTATTAGCGCTCCAAGAAGCTAAAAGGAGGCACGAGACTATAAACTACACTACCCAGGTTGGGAAACTGCACGATTAGGGGATTGCGTTGAATAAGGAGATGTCACAGGGTTCGCAACAGCATGGAGAGAGTTGCACTACCCAAGGAAAAACTGTGTAGGTCAGCTGGAAAGTGACTATTAAATTTATTGTTCATGATTTGACGATGAGAATGCGGCCAAATGGAGCAGGGGGGTAGCATTTAAGACGAAATTTATGGGTAATATCCTTGAAAATCTGCTACCAATCTGGCATTAATGAACTGAATTTGGGGTGAATGTTCGGATTTGAATTCAAAATGGCCTATAAATTACATGTGGCTTCCCAACGAAAAACACTTGGCATTTTGAGCATTGAGTTAGTGAGCTCTCAGACGTGCATGAATCGCGCAGTTTTTGAAGAATTGCTTGACTGGCCAATGTTTGATCGATTTCTAGAGTCCGACCGTAATAGCATCAGTGACATTATCCCAGCATCAGAAACTATGGATGTCGAAGCAGTGACAGCCGAGGGCACTATGCCGGAAGTTATTATGAGGCAAAGGGAGCTACTCTAGAGGTTGCAGAGGTACTACCTCAAGTCCCCAAGTCACTACGGATGTTTAGACTGAAGTGTACCCTGACCAAGAAGAGTGCGAAGGATAAGAAAGGTAAGTAGGGCATAACACCGATGCACGCATCACCTAGAAGAAACCTGTAGAAGGACAAGCCAACCGCATAGGAGAAGGGAAAAACTATAATCTTGGAACCGAAGGAGGAAGAGGTTGAGGACATCCCAATGGATGATGAGGATATGGGGGTGGAAGTGGAGGACATTGAAGTCGAGGGTTCTGGCCCTATTACTAAGTTGCCTGAATACATCCCTCTATGCAAGGGTAAGACCAAGGTGCCGAAGCACATTGATGAAAGCAAGGTCGCCTTGCACATACCTCTGCTGTGGGATGAGATTGTCTTTGAAGGACCGCGCTTGGGGCAGGCTCAGCTGTTGAAATTGGAAGATTGGGACTTAGCTGACACTGAGAAGTTCCCTCACTTGGTGACATACTAGCTAATGCACCGCATTGTTCATACAACCATCGGGATGGCTGCATTGGAACTGTGGAAGTGGCTCAAGGGTGTGACAAGGCAGGTCTACTCAACTTGCTATGGGTGTAGCACTACAATCACACACCCATTACATTATCAGTAATCAAGCAGTAGCTATGCTTGGTGCACGATGGGTGTCTGTGGCTGGAGGATCTGATACCCATCACCAACATGTTGATCCATAGGATCACACGACTGCCTTATACAGGGGAAAATTTGACCATGATGTTTGGCAAAAAAGCTTGTGAGCATACCCTTGTGGAGGCCATGAAGGAGAAATTTAAGCTCGTGAAGAAGCCGCGAGGCTATGCCATCTGGAGTATCTGTGATCCTGCAGCCAAGGTGGCCACGCAGATTTTGGTAAGGAAAGTTATGCGGAAGTGTTGTGCAGATGGATTGTTGGCAATTGTCATCGCTCTAGTGGCCCAATGCGCAGAAGGAGTTTAGTTTAATTGGGTGCACAGTCTCTGTAGTGATTTCCTCACAAACTACCGTGAGGCACAAGAGCTCAGCAAGACCTTCCACTATGCATGGCTCTTGCTATCCATTATGCTAGTAGCCTGGGAGCTGCCTGAAGACAGTGAATTCCCCTTGGTCGCACCATACCTGCCAGAAGCAGTAAAGTATGCTTCGTTGTGGGAAACCAAGGATGCTCAATGCATTAAGGATAGAAAGATCTTTTGGATCTTGATGGAAATGAATATACGCATGGCTATAAACCATAATCCGTGATTTTCGCCTATTATTTTTCCCAAACTGCAGGAGTACATGGAGTTATGGTAGACATTCACCGTGTATCAATCAAGGCATGGAAGGACCCTGACCAGAAGTGGCATGACTTCCCTTACTTGGCAACTAATGATGTGATTGATGTAGTTCTTGATCGTTGGCTGACAGAATGGCGCACTACCTCAAACTCGGTGGTGGGATCGAGCAAGTCCACTGCATAGTGAAAAAAGGAGGAGGCCAAGCTCAAGATGGCATATTTGACTAGGGAGAGGAGGAAGGAGTCCAATGACAAGGCCCAGGCAGAGCGTGATGCAGCACAGCAGGCGGAAGAGCAAACAGGCAGAGCAGAGCGTGGCTTTGACAAAGATCCGAGGTCACCCTCGCCCGAAATAGAGCAAGAAATGGATGAGTAGACAAAGCAGCACGAAGCGGACCTGTAGACGACATTGTTTCATATCAAGCATCCAAGAGGACAGGAAAAGGTGGGATCGTGGAAAAAATCCAATTCCAGTAAGACATCGCTAGACCCAATCATCCTAATAGAGGGAGATTTGAATTACATTGGAGATATGGTGCGAGATGTTACCATGAAGGTACTACATTAGTTTGAATAGCAATAGCAGCAAGTATTGGGGGCCATCCAGACAGGTCTTCATGAGCTGCAGATCCATGCATCATAGACTAGCACAGCATAAACCAACCTCACCAGTGGTACTTCAGAAGCCGCTAGGATGTTGCACGTGAAGGACTCCTAAGTGATAGTGTTTCCGGAGGGAGCACTGACCACAGAGATCGAAGCTGACAGGCCCGTTGTCAGTGCCCTCAAGGGAGTAGGGCTAAACTTGGAGGTGCTTCTGGCAAGGCACTCCACCTACTACAGGATGGGGTGATCGCAAAGCTAAGGGCTCACAAACAACGTGCTTTGTAGGTGATCAGTGAGTAGAAGATCAATAATGCGTAGATGTCCCTACAGCGAGACACCACCCTCACTACCATGGTGGAACTTACTAACACAAATCAGCGTGTGATTAAGGCCTTGAAGGAAGCCTGCCAAATGGTCACCAAATTGGCCATTCCTAAGGATGTGGAGGCAAATGAATGGGTCCACAAACTTGCTACGGTGGTGCACGACACTTGCACAGAGTTAGCCAAGGTTCAGCTAGAGCTGAACCTCCAGATTGTAGAGTTGTAGTTGAAGGCCCATCCTTCAAAGACGTCAGAAGTAAAGGAGAAGCATGCAATCGCTATCACAGAGGTGATAGCAGCAGTAGATAGTACAATAGCAGACTACACAAGGCTGTTTAAATAGTCATTCAAAGTACTGACCAGTATACAAGAAGATCCTAATGTACAAGGGTTGGAGACAGAGGTGCAAGAACTGCACCAGTGCTACGACGAGGTGAAAGGAACAACTCGCACTGTCACCCTCACACAAAGACTTGCGAAGTTGCAGGAGGCCAAAACGCTAAAGGAACAGGTAGATGTGGCTCAGCACAAAGAGGCAATGTTGAAGGCATGCTTGAAGCCTTGGTTGGACAAAGCCTATTTGGTCACAACCTCCATTGAAGTCAAACTTGCTAGTCTACAGGCGACTCAGCATAAGCTTCAAGCTGATAGTTCAGGACCAATGAAAAAGCAATTGGTCGAATAAGTGAAGTAGGTGGTCGCGCAGTGCATCACCAAGGTGGTAGTCATACAGGTCGAGTTGGGATGCCTTCACACCAAGATCTCCACACCCATAGAGTGACTCGAGGGCGAGTCACCATGTTTGTGTTGGGGGCCTATTGGGAACGGGTTCCCCCAAGAGCAGTTTTTGGGCTAAAAGCCCGTGTTTTGGAACAATGTTGTAATAAAGTTGTAAAGTATCCACATTTTGTGGTTGCAGAATGTGAAGGTGTCAAGGGTCATAAAGGGTTGTCCGCCCTTATTTTGTTATGTGTTAAGTTGGATGTAAAGATCTACCCATGGTCCACAGGCCATGGGACTATATAAAAAGTAGCCAAGTACGTAAGCTCTGAGTAGTAAGGAGTTAGTAGCGAAGTAGAGTGAAGAAGTTCTAAGTCTACTTGGGTTTTAGCATAGGTAAAGGCTCTGCAACTGAGTGCGCAGAGGCCTAGGGTAGAAGTTCGTAGCTCCATGCGTGGACCCCTGCATCTATGTGCAGAGGGTGGATAGAGTCTATATTAAGCTAGAAGATATCAATAAAGAGAAGTATTCTGCAATTACTATGTATTTAGTCTTTGTTAATGCATCTTATTGTATTGCATTACGATTTGGGTTTATATTACAATGTTTATTTGATGTGTGAATGTATGTGATTATAACTATTAATTGAACGCAAGTAAGAATATCAGTTTATGTGACGATAACTGTAATTAATTGGTAGAATATGTAGACATTTGAGATAACTTGGGAACCTATACAACACATCGTCATAGAAGATCGAAAGTACCTGAACTACTGGTCAAGGCTACAGGAAGGTCAATCGTACACCTTCGTAGAGATACTGAAGGGCGGGATAGAAGGTAGATCGATAAGCCCTAAGGCTTAGCGACCTGCACGAGGGCAGGAGCAAGGGGTATAAACTGACATCACGACCATCTCACGGTGCGTAACCTTGGTTACAGCATCCCCCCATACTGCTTCGGGTGAGACTTCAGTCCGCACTCCATGGGCTAATGTCGAAAGGGCCAGTAGTGTAGGGATTTGTTTAGCTAATTAGCGCTGAAACCGAGTCAGGGCCCATGAAGCCAACACCCAACAAGCTCATTACATATAATGTTGCAGCTTTTAAATCCAAGAAAATGATAGGTTTCTACAACAAGTATCATATTACTTTGGGACATTCAACTTCCTATTACCCACAGGATAATGGGTTGGTTGAATCCTAAAATAAGAGTTTGGTCAACATTATTAAAAAGCTTCTAGAAGATAACAAAAGGTCATGGCACAAATAGTTAATGAATACACTTTGGGCTGATAGACTCACAACAAAGAAATCAATTGGCATGTCACGATACCAATTAGTTTATGGAATGGATGTTGTTTTTCCATCTTCTTTAGGAGTTCCAGTTATGAAGATAATTCAGGAATTGCAAGTTGAGCCTAATGACATCCAGAGGAGGATTAATCAGACTATTCATTTAAAACAATCCAGGGAAGAATTCTACAATAAAACTCAAGTCATCTAGGAGAATATCAAAAATATTTTTGATAAAAGAACTAAAGCAGATGGTTTCAACTTGGGTGAAATAGTATTAAAATGGGATTCCATAAGAGATGACAAAGGAAAAGATGGGAAATTTGACAATTTGTGGGCAGGACGATACATCATTGATGCTTTCAGAGGACACAAAGCATTTTTTATCAAACCCCCAAATGGAACAGAAATACCTGGTGGACCTGTGAATGGCAGAATGCTGAAGCATTATTTCTCTTAGAAATAGAGGTTTTTCTTACATGAAACCATTGTAAATATCATTGTCTTTATTATTTTTATTGGGTAACCTATTGACAGAAGTTGAAGCCCATAGAGAAGGCCCTAAGCTTCGATTGATATGTTACCATAATTACTCCAACAACAAAAGAAATCAAGTGTAGATATTGTTGAAATGGAACACTCAAGGCTATTGATCAAATTATCTTGGCACCTCACATGGAGAGTGCCATCCCCGGCTAGAGCCACTGTTAGGGTCCTATAATTTATAGGATATCAATGTGATTGAGTATTTTATCTCATAAATATCACATTATAAATAATTTTCAATATGAAAATGATTTCCAAAAGAAAAATAGAATAAAAATGAAAAGAGGTTATAAACAGAGAAAAAGGAAAACCAAAAACATTGAAAAAATAATAAAAGATAAAGCCCCATCAAAGAAAGAAAAAAACAAAAAGAAAATAATATTGAAAGTGTTGCAAATTCAAATGCCATTACTGATAGATAGTTTTCTTCCTGATTGATAAAGAAAGGTTGTGTGCAGTGTGTTTAAAATGCCACAATGCTTGGTTACTTGTTTAATCATACAGTATAATCATGGTTAAACATGTTTGAATTTCCGTAAATTAGATTAGAGAATAAAGATTTTCCAAACAGTTTAATCTTTGTAAATAAATAGTTAGGTAGAAAATGACATTGGTTCAATAGTTTAATCTGAATCAATAGGAGAAATAAGTCATAAGATTTAAGTAGTTTTTGATTTTCCAAAAAAGAAAATAATTATGGGTTTTCTAGTCAAAATGCACCCCTTGAGAGAAAAATAAAAAAATGTTAGCTTAGGAAAAATAGTTAAAGGGTAGGCAGAAATAGTTTGGTTTTGTAAATGTATTTATTTAATCTTTATCCTAAGTTTCAAGGGAATTATAAAGAGGTGCATTGTGGACAAAATATCTTTGTCATATGTGGTTAAAAGGACCACAACTAAAAGCGACGGGATTCTCCACCTTTCTAGACTGACGGCTCTCAATTATTTTCGACCCCCCTTCTCGAACCTAGCTTTTACCACCGGGGGGGGGTTATGAAAATGCAGTATTTCCCGTTAGGCCCCATCCCCACGTGGCCTCCACTCTGCATTTAGTACCTCCCCATCCTATACCACATACCACTCCCTACCTCCTCTAAAAACCACTTCCCCCTCATCCCTTTACCATTTTCCCTACCTAACACCTCTACCACTCTTATCCCACCATGTCTCCTACCCATTTCCCAATTAAATCCCTTCCCAGCAAGATTACCATTAAGAATTTAATGTTTTCCCTTCTGGGTAACTGTTTCAATTCAACGATCCTGTGTGAATCCTCCAATGGAACCTTCCACTCCCTCCTTTAAAAACCCTAAACCGGTCTTAATTATACCTTTTCACCTTCTTATCCTCTGCAACTCACAGGTTTTTCCTACAAGTGACCAACTTCCAAAGATTTTCTAAATCAAATCAATTGTGAGTGTTCTTTTCCCCTCTCCTGACGACTCACGTCCTGCCATTCCTTTCCTAGTAAACATTTATTCTCAAATTCATATTTATCATTTACTGATCAACTATGCCTCCAAAGAGGAAAGATCAGGAGGACCTTGTGAATCCATTAGTCCCTCCATCTATAGACTTAGACCATGTTCCATTAGCTAATAGGGATTACAAGATCAGTGAGAAACAGTGGGACTATGAATTGTTGGAACTTTATTGTTTGCTGGAGGATAAACATGTTGATAAAAACAGATGAAATTAGACTTTCGGGGTCCAATCTTCCTCACTATATTTTCCCTTTGACCTTCCATGCCCCTGAATTCGCCAAGAAATGCCAAGCTTGTTATGTTCCCAACCAAAGGGCCGTTATAACCCCATCTCGTGAAATCCTTTTTTCAATCACTGCCTAGGCTATAAACTAGATGATGCTAGCTCTCCCTATGGAAAACAGTGCACCATTTTCCTTAGAAGTCCTCACAGAACTCTATCAGAAGCTTGATGTTTCTAGAAGAGCCAATATTTTTTATATATTCTTACCATAAAATTCCCAATTGCTAAAGAAATGTCCTCCATACCCTTCCTCAATCTTACCTAATCAAGCTAAACAGATCATAACCATAATTTCATACATTCTAGGTTATTATTTTGATCAGTGGGTAGATGAACCCATTCTAGGCTTCCTTTCCATCTTTTCCATAGATAGAAAACCATCTATTTTGTTTAATTTCACGCAATTCCTGGCTGATAACATCCATGAGAAGTTTCTTAAATTTCCAACAAAACAAGTGTTTAATTACACTTTAATTTTGATTTATATGTTTCTGTATTATCAAGCAGATAGTTTCAACTTATACATGCAAAATCTAGATGAAGAGGGAAATCAGCAGACTGTTATATTTTGGACATATTTAGTGATGAAAGAGCAACAAGAATTCTCCTATAAATAGTGCATTGAAGAGTTTGTTCACCCAACTATGAGTATCCTAAATATCTCAGCACAACCCAGAATCTTCTGTAGAATCATAGGAAAGGTGGACAGTTGCATGAAGAGGTGGCTATGTTTTGGAGGATTCGGTTTCTGAATCATTCTATAACTGTGCAATGCTGGGTGATGTGATGGCTAATGTTCTCACTGCATTTGAATTGCTTTTTACTCCAATAGATCACATAGTTGGTCCCACCTTTTTTCATCTGGAATGGTTAACTTGATTACCCTTCAGTAAATCTCATCAACCTCAGTATGCTTTGCAAATGTTGGCTTTACTTGTGAGAACATTAACTAACACATCAGCCAGTGCAGCACAGTTATAGGCTAATTTAACAACTGAATCCTCTAAAACAGAGCCATCTCTTCTTGCAGTTGTCCACCTTGCCTATGATTCTACAGAAGATTGATTTTATGGTTAAGATAATCCTAATAATACACTGTCATTTGAGACATCGATTTTGTAATCATTTTGTAATTATTCTATAAATATAATTTCCTCTGCGAATTGTAATTTTCTAGTTGCTGGAAGCATCAATAATACAAGGACATTCTTCACAGGATTCATGTGGTGTACAATTTGGTGATGTTTTTCTTATGTTCATGTGTTTAATCATTGTCTTTTTTCTTTGTCATTTCTGAAAAGCTTAATTACATAACAAAAACTGTGATGAATAAGATATGTTATATAGAACACCCTATTCTGGCTATTAGTAATTTATATGTTTTCTATTGAAGTCAAATTAAGGAATCTTTCATTGCTCCTTAGTTTCTACTGAATCTTACATTTCTTCTATATCATAATCCATTTAAAATTCTGAAAGATCGAACTAGTGCAACCTAGATTTCCCTGTGAAACTCCTTCAAATATTGATGCAGATCCAGTTAATCTTTAGTCTCCATAGCCCAATGGAGTTATAACAATTTAATCAACCAAGCAATCCAATAAAAAACAATTAGTACAATAATAACTAGCCTAA
Organism: Pinus taeda; assembly: GCA_000404065.3. Lineage (NCBI taxonomy): Eukaryota > Viridiplantae > Streptophyta > Pinopsida > Pinales > Pinaceae > Pinus > Pinus taeda. The sequence continues at coordinate 22,491 of APFE031471887.1, forward strand.
AATTCACATAAATATAGCTAAATTTTATAGAGAGATCCCTCTTTGAAGCTGCCAGGGCTAGATCCCAGCTTCTAAAGTGGTTTTGATGTTGTGTTATGTGTTTACTCCCTCAACCTCAAAAATACAGAATGAGAACAAGTCTGAAGAGAAATCTTCAGCTTGACATTGAATCAGATAACAATCTCCAATGTGCAATAAATGATAATAGCTCAAACTTTGACAACCAGATTCGAGAAGGACTTTCTTTAATCAAGGATTCTCCTCTGATGATTATTTTGACTCTAGAAAATTAATTAGCATGAAAAGGCTTCCATGAAACAAAACATCTTCTCTATATAAATTTTTGAAATGCAAAGAACCCCGAAATTTTTTTCGTTCTTCTTTTGATAGCCTACCGGAGTATTTTTCAAAAATGATTTTTTCTTTATGAAAATAACTTAAGGGGTTACCTTGAATCCCATCAGCATCACATTTATTTGGAGTTGAAATACTACACATGCACTTCACATTTTTATTATCAAATCTCTTTGTATCCCCCTACCTCCCCATGTGTTGGAACATGTGGATTCCTCAAAACAATAGTCTGTGTTCATATCTGTGAAGATATCATGTTCTTGTCTTTTCCTAGTTTCATCTTTCATGGGACTTCTGTTATGACCACTAGGTTTTCTATCTTTAAGCATTAATGATGGCACCTGAAATTTGTACTTTTCATAGAAATCACTTTGTATCATGTGAAGAAAATAAGGATATTTAAATGTGATATTAGTTGGGTCCATTTCTCCAAATGACGAAATTGCGATATGGAGTTCACTTGATACATGAGAAACATCATGAACCAATGCAGCAAATTCTGGCCCTACCACTGCCACATTGTTCTTTTTTCATTAACTCTAAAGTTGATATTATATAGCTTCCAAAAAAAAAATTTGTTCCCTTTTCCAAACATTTGAAATGAAAATAGGAGGTATTTTATCATTCTTCTCCTTTTTCATAAAAACGAGTGTGTCTTCCTTTTGTAGAGTTGTTAGCAAATATTATAAGGAGCCTTCAAAATTTTCAATTTTAATGCTGCGTTGATTTGTCTTTTGAAGATTTTTAATATTCTAGTTGTGCCAGATTGGTCTATAATAGGACCTTTGAACAAGCATTGCAGTGCTTTACCAATTGCGTTGCGGGTGTTACTTATTAACCATGGGATCAAAACTTTATTTAAATTTTCAGCATTGTTCTGTTAGGGGGCAGGGTTGGGGCTAAGCCCCTGGCCTTAGTCACCTTACCACCCAGAAGACCATAGCCAAAAGGGAGTCGAGGTCTCGGGCTTAGCCCCGACCCAAAATTTCGAGATCCTCATGTACATACATCCGATAGAGGTATGGTGCTTTCGGACAAGGGGCTTGGGAATAGGCCTAAGTCAAATTCTTATGGATACAGGTGGAACTAGAGGTAGAGTCAGAGTGGGGAGCTTCGCTAGAGGTGCGAGGAGGGGGCCAGACGTAGGGTCATATATCAACCACATGACCATAGGCGAAAGTTATGGAGGGTTGATGGGAAGAGGACTTAGGTGTATCCCTAAGCTTCGATCACATGGACACCACAACAACCTTAGCGTAGGGCTCAGTGGAGGGCACAAAGGTTAGGCCCCAGCCTAGGCCATATGTCGTTTCATGTGACCCAGCATGCAGTAAGAATGGGAGCTCCAACAATTAGGGAAGGTCATTGCCTATTCCTAGGCCCCGTGGGGCACCAAATGACCATGACCTTGAACCTTAAGGAACTAAGCCGGTGGGGGTGGGTTGTTGGCCCTGGCCCTTAGCCGCATGGGCCATGTGGCCCAAATTTTCTTCCAGGTGGATTCATTGTGCATTTAAAGGAGGAGACAAATTGCACCCAAAATGACACGAATCTCTCCAATGCCAGGTGAAATTGTCGCTTGGCGATTCCAGAAAAGGTGCAATTCGTAGGACAGTTAGCAGTGCAGTGCAGTTTGTAGAGAAGTTAGCATAAAAACTTCTCTAGAGAATAACTTCTTTATTTTTGGCCAAATAAAGCCAAACAAGTGCCCATCTAAGTGTTTCTTTTTGTTTTGGAGTCATTCAAGACATAATCTTTACATTTTGAATACTGTAAATCCATGTAAACACAAATTTGAGAACTTAATGAAAGAAGCCCAACATTGGAAGTAGGACCAAGAGATGTAGTTGAGGAGAGGGGTGAACTCCTTTTTCATTTTGTTATCTTGTGATTCTAATATGATATATTAATTTATGTTTTTATGTTGTTAACTAAGTTTTAAAACCATTATTTTATGTACTTTTGCAAAGTGATCCATTGCATAAAAGACATGAAATTTTACTTGGAAATTTTCCCATCACTTTCAAGTTTTCATAACATATCACCTAATACCAAAAACCACAGTGGAGTGGTTTTAAGGGAAATTTTTCTTGAACCCAGTGGTTTTGTCAAAAATTACATTTACAAAGAAATTTCTCATCAAACCAAAGTCCGAGGACCCCTTCTCTCTCCTATTCAACAACACACTTGGAAATATATCATTGGTCCTCAAGAGACGGCGTGAGATGATGGTATCAGCATGATGTTGTGGACAAGGGGCATACGTTTTTGGCATTTTTGGGTGCCCAAAAGGCCCATTTCTAGGTGACATGTGTCACCAATAATTGGTTGCCGCGTGGTGCAGAGGACGTCAGAATGACATCCTCCTACTGGTTGGAGGCTAGCGGGTTGATAACAATGCACAAGTGAATGGTGCTAGGAAGTATGAGTCAGGACACGACAGCAAATGACATGTTGGTAGAGTGCAAACAAATAAAATTGAGGTCGGGAGGACCCCACAAGACACATCATCCTATAAGGATGACCTTGATGGTTAATAACAGGGCACAAAGGTAATACATCAAGAGAGTTAAGCGCTGGTACATGGAGGCACATTACAACAACTAATCAAAAGTAGGTGGGAAATCCCCACAGAACACGTCGACTTGATGGCATGACCACATCAGATGTATAAAGAGGCACAGGCTTAAAGTGTCAGGATAGAGAGAGATCTAGCATAAGTAATGACCCTGGTTAATTTCACATAGAGGTGGAACCAAGGTCATTGAGCATTAACAAAGGGAATTTGGCCCACAAAGGGCTTAAACAATATAAGCACCTGAAAGAAAGGTTAAAGAGCTAAGAAAAAGGGGCTTAAGCTAAAATTCAGTGGAACTGTTAGTTTTGGCAGTTAATCTAGTAGTAAAAGCCAAAGTTACCTGCAAATAAAAATAGAAGAGGCATTGCTAAAACCTGTAAAAGGCCGAAATTGCTAAAATTAGAGAAATTATGCAGTTTAACTAGCAGAAAAGGATGATCAAGGTTAGAGAACATAGTGAACACAGTAAAAGGAATGAAATAAATAGGACAAAGGAAAAAAATAAGGATGCATGTAGCAATCAAAGAAAATAAAGAGAAGCCAAAAATATCAAGCCAAATTCTTTATAAGCAGGCTTTAGTAAAGAATTTTTTTGTAGAAGAGATATGAGACATGATGTAATAGAGTTGGATTGTTGTTGGTGTTTCTCAGTAATTAGATATTTTTGAAGGTATTAGTGATTAAGGAATTTAATTTATTTATTTTGAAAAGCGGAGAAGGAATTCATTGTTTCTAGTGTGAAAATGGATGAAATATGAAGTAGTGAGTGTCAAGCAAGTTTTACCTTTCAAAATCAGGGGTTAGTGCTCTTTCCATTGGCTACTAGAAAATATTTTGGGTTGTAACTCGATTCAGTTGTAGCTGAAAAATTAGGGAGTTGCAGCTTCCTGTTGGTTGTATCCAGAGAATTGTAACATAGAGTTATAGCTTTCCCTATGAATGAATTAAAGAGTAGTTTTGAAAAGCTATTTTTTCATTGTGTGTTCCATTGAGATTCCCGATATTATTTCCTATCATGCTTCTTTCAATTAAATTTTGAAGTATTTAATGGTGTCCCAATATTACTACACAAAGTAAAAGAAAGTTTAAATTCGTAAAAATTCTCACAATATTGATTCACCCCCCCAGTATTGTCCTGGTTTCCAACAAAAGGGAGATTCCCATAATCCAAAGAAACAAATGAGGAAGTGCCACATGTCACAATCTAAAGGTAAAAACTTAGCAGGAGAAACCTTTTAAAATTTCAAGTCATGGAAATGACAACACACAGGCCTAGGAATGCACTTATAAGGCTAATCTAACCAATTGAGGGTTTTTATTTGTTAAAATGAGGGATTTTCTTACGGGAGTGTGTTTCTTCATAAGGTGTGTACAAGTTGTGAATTTAACCCAATCTCTTTCAAATTCACAAGAAATGAGGTCTTAATAAGTGTAAATCATAAGTGAAAACACTTCATTGTTTTAGATTGCAAGTTTTGGGCTTAAAATTTGCCAAATTTAACAAGTCAGTTCTACGGGTGCATAGGATTCAAGAGAGACAATTGAGTTGGAAAAAATGGAAAAGAAAATGGACCCCTCAACACTTTATATGAAAAGATTTGGATAAGGCACATGGCAAGGCTGGATTGGACATTATTTCTCCTGATGCCATGCTAATGTCATGATGACATCAATATGACGTGGGCTCAACCACATGGAGGGTTGACATGGCATGCTGACCAAGTTGACTGAACTTGAAAGGCTAGTTTGAAGGGTGTGGTTGTGATGTAGACAAGAAGACATCGACAATAGGAAAAAATTGAAGGGAACAATAATTGAGTGGTGTGGGACGTGATGTGGCAGGAAATGTGGTAGACTTCGTGTTGTTTCACAACTCGCTAGTGAAAGTTTTTGTGTAGTACGAATGGTTTGAGCGAGCCCCACTTGTCTCCCCTTGTTGTAGAAATTTCACACTAGATTAAACTGATTATGCAATGTACTAAAGCAAAATACTTAATCTACTTCTACAATCAAACTTGTGGAAGCTTAATCGATTTTGAGCAAGATCAAATAGAACACATATAATAGAGAAGAAGGTTCAATCGCACATGAAACACAGAAGAATACTCTGGCGAAAGCCTCAGCTAAAAACCCCACTATCTGTATTATCATACAAGTGGAAATATCTCAGGATTATACAAAGCTTTAGCTCACAAGCTATCCAGCTCTCAGTACAATCCCTCACTGCTGCTCATAGACAAAATAGACAACACATATGCCTTCCTTCAGTCCTCCAACCTGTGTGATTCTCACCTCACACACAACATTGACCTCTGAAATAACTGCGCAATCCTGAAGGAGATAATTCCTTCTGCATGTTCCTTTATAGGAAAACTCCTCAAATTGATAGTACAATATCCATGTCTTTAATCTCAACTAGGTCTTTCTCTGAACTGACATGCATGAGTTATTTATGAGATAATATTCAGTTATCTGGAGAACATTAGTTGCATGCATACATGCATTAACTAACTGAACTCACAATGAGTTCCTCCAACTGTTTGGAACTAATTTAATTGGACTTAACTTAGTTAACTAAGCTAACTAATTACAACTCAAATACAACTCATCCTTATCTCCTTAATTAAGGGATAACTTCCTCAATCAAAGGGATAATTGTTGCATGTCTTCACATAAACTTCATGTTTGATTTTCTCCAACTTATTAACTCAAGATGAATTAATTAATTATTTTTCAAATAGTTGTTGAGACCAAATTCAAATTTTAATTCTCAAATTTAATTCAGGGACTAATTAAAATTGGAATCTATCCTGAAATTATATTTATAGCAATGTTATTTTTAGCATTTCTATTTTTGCTATTTCCAACAGAGTTGGAGTATATCCTGAAATGTTATTTATAGCAGTGCTATTTTTAGCATTTCTTGTTGCTATTTTCAACACTCCCTCTCAACAAGAAAGGAATTCAGCTCGAACCTGATCCTGAACCTTTGGAATGTTTTGCATGCAACACTTCTCTCAAGTGTTGTTGCTCCAGCAACTCTAGGAACACAAAAAATATCCAATGTGAATCAGAATGATGCCTCTGTCATCAAAGTCTCTGACTGTTATTGCCTCTGTCGACTGAAAACTCTGCATCTCTGTGCTCTTCAGTATCTGACTGCTCTAGCCTTGGTCACTTTGATCTCTGACTGCATCAATCATACTGATTCTTCTTGCTGAATCCGTGATACTGTTGGTCCTATCTCCCAGCATTGCATTCGCATTGCACCTCCTCTCATCACGTTGCATCCGCTACCCACTACTGCACTGCAACTCAATTACATAGCCAGAAGAGGTAGTGATTTGGCTCTTGCAGAAGCCAAGAAGGAAAAATATAATCTGGAGAAGAAAAAGAGGGGCTACGTCATCTCCAACATCAAGGACAAAGGGGTGCACATAGCAACCCAACTCCTGGCTTGCATAATTATGAGGAAGTGTCGCACTGATGAGGTACCGGCGCCAGTGGTCGCGCTAGCCAAGAAGTGTGTAGAGGGGGTCTCGTTCAACTGGTCTAAATTCCTCTTCGATGAATTTTTGACAAAATGTCACGAAGCCGAGGAGCATGGTTAAAACCTTCCACTACGCATGGTTGCTATTATCCATATTGCTACTAGCGAGAGAACTGTCAAAGGACAGTCAGTTCCCCAACATTGACAGAGAGGTACCAGAGGCCATGAAGTACCCTTCGCTTTGGGCCACAAAGGATGTGAAACGGATTCACGATACCAAAATTTTCTAGGTGCTCATGGAGGTGAGCATACGGACGTGGATCAATCGGGGGCCGCGCCTATCACCTACGATGCACAATAGTCTGCAATGTTTTGCATACTTCAAGGTTGATATGAAAAACATTTATATCAGTGCGCGAAAGGATCCAGTGAAGCAGTGGATGAAGCTACCATTTGTAGCCACTGACGAAGCAATTTTCACTATATTGGAGACATGGCCTCCCGAATGGCGCGCCCCAGATCTGGAAAAACTTGAGAAGGTAGTGGCATAGAAGAAAAAGGACGATGCCAAGTTGCGCATCACCAAACTAGAAGAGAAAAGGCGAAAGGAAAAAGCAGTAGTTGAGGTAGCAGCACAAAAATTGGCAAAGCAGAAGAAGGCTGCAGAAGCAGCAGCAGTAGCGTAGGCAGCAGAGGCAACGACATCACATGAAGATGATGGCCAGGCAACGTCCTCAGGGTAGGAGGCAAAGGACACAAAAATAGAAAAAGGAAGATTGGACCTACGGACTGCATCCACACAGCTCAAGTGCTCGTGCATCGCAGAGAGATTAGGCCCAAGGAAGAAGGTCAAGGCCTTGAAGTTGGCCATTGACCTGATCATCTTAACCGAAGGTGATCTCCATGACATTGGTGAGACAATCCGCGATGTCACCAACGAAGCACTTCATGAGTTCATGCAAGAACATCAGACCATTTTGGGGGCCCTCAGGGTGCAACAACAGGAGTTACAGGTGTGGTCCCCTCAAGAAGGTACCCTGTCAACCCTCGTCGCAACCAGCACTTTAGCAGCAATGTAGATGTTGCGTGCTAAGATGGCCAACACAATAGTGTTGCCAGAGGGAGAGCTAGTATCATCCAATCCAATGGATTGGTTGTCGGTTAGCATGATAAAAGGCCTTGGCCTTAATCTGGCTACCCTTCCCCGGGAAACGCTATATCAGCTACAAGATGGGATCACAGCAGTGTTGCGCGCCAGGGAGAACTGCGCGATCAAAGTTCTTAGTGAACAAAAGGTCAACATGGAGTAGCTCAGCTTGCAGCGTGATGAGTTGGTGTCGCAGAATCAACTGTTGGTAGAGACAGTAGATGATGCTTGCCAACTTGCGGTAGGTCTACCAGTAGAAGTGTGGATCTATAGTTTGGCAACCGGAGTCCGCAAGGCTAGAGAAGAGATGACAAAGGTTCACCTGGAGTTGAACCTTCAAATTTCCAAGCTACGGTTGAAGGCGTAGCCTTCCACTCCCCCAGAGATTAGAGAACAACGCACTAGCACTATTACAGTAGGGTTGGAAGAAATTGGAGGAGCAGTGTGCGGCTGTACTGATATGTTGGAACAATCACTTGAGGTCCTCACAATGTTGGAGGAGGACCCGAACATCCAATGCTTGGAGACAGAGGCGTGAGAACTCCAGCAGTAGTACGATAGTATTAGAGGAACTACGCAAGCAGTCGTCCTCACTCAGCGGCTTTCGAGGATGCAACAAGCCAAGGCATTAAAGGAGCAGGTGGATGTAGTGCACCATAAGGAAGCAGTTCTCAAAGTGCACGTCCAACCATGGATAGATGAATCCTTCACAATCACAGTAGATATTGAAGGGAATCTCATGCACATTCAGGGGGCATATGGATAGATGCAGGATAGCACGACAGACATAGAGGTCTCTAAAGAATAGATGCAGCAGGTACAACAAGCAGCAGCTTAGTGCGCTGTGGACATTGGGACCATTCAAGACCAATTGGAGGGACTCCGCGCCAAGATTGTCGTGCCAATAGAGTGAATCAAGGGTGAGTCACGTTGTTTGTGTTGGGGGTCTGTTGGGCATGGAATACCCACATGACATGTTTTGGGGCTCAAAGCCCAAGTTTTGAGTTGTTATTGTTGTAAAGGCTCTGCAAATTGTGGGTGCGGAGTGCGAAATGTATGTTAGAGTCATAGGGTTGTCTACCCTAAGTTTTGAATGTAATGTCAACCTACCCATGGTTTGTGGATTATGAGATTGTATAAATAGAGTGAGGCTCGAAGTTATAAAGTGGTCAATGAAAGGATGGAATCTGATGGATAGAATAGGATAGAGAAGCACAGAGCAAGAGTTTAAGTGTCTTGGGTCGTAGTAATAGGAAGAGGTTTTGCAGATGAGTGCGCAGAGGCCTAATAGAGTCCGCAGCTGAGTGCGCTGACCCCTACAGCTGAGTGTGTAGGGTAGAGTTGAGTATATAACCGAAGGAAGAAAATAATAAAGAGAAGTTTTTTTACCAATTTTGTGTATCTGTTTTGAGTTATTTCATGTTTGATATTACTTGCAATTATACTGTTTATTTATTGAGCGCACTTGTATGAATTGGGAATATTGTTAAGTATAACTAAAAAACATACAAATGAGCTAAGTTAACCAACTGATATTGAATTACTAATAAGGACTTAGGTAATAATAGTGTTCGGGCCCCGAGTAGGGCTGCGCGAAGGCAACATCTTAGGTTGCGAGGCACGGGTGAGTGCGTGTAGCGACAAGCACGCTGAGTTGAACCGTGGACCACTTGATCTCATCAGACATCTCTAGGGTGTGGAAACCTAGTTCTAGCACCCTCCCATACTACTTTGGGTGAGACCTCAGTCCATGCTCCATGGACAGTTTCCGAAAGGGCCAATAGTATCGAGATTTGTTTGGCTAAATCAATTCTGAACCTGGGTCAGACTGCACTAAGCCAACAATTGCCTTAATCCTAAGTATAAGGAAAAGGTTCGCCAAGAGCTGGATAAGATGTTGGAGGTAGGCATCATAGAACCTATTGAAGAATTCGATTGGGTGAGTCCGATGGTGGTCTAGGAAAATAAACAAAAAGGTGAAAAAAGGATTTGAGTAGATCTACAAAAGCTTAACGATGCATGCATTCATGATCCATTCCCAACATCGTTTACAGACATAATATTAGACAATGTTAGAGGGTGGGAGGCCTATTTTTTTATTGATGAGTTTTCCAGGTATCATCAGATCAAGATCGCGCCAGAGGATAGGAGAAAAATGACCTTCGCGGCAGAGTGGGATTATTTTCTGTACACTATGATGCCATTTGGACTCAAGAATGCACTTGTGATATCTTCTTGCGTAGTCATAGAAGAAATAAAATAGATCATTCATAAGTTTCTGGAAGTATACTTTGATGAATGAGTGTTGTTTGGATTAGTGAAGCGCCATGTAGCAAGTTTGCTCCTGATGTTGGATACATGTCGTAGATACCAAATCACGTTGAATTTGAAAAAATGCATATTCTGTGTTCCTTTTGGGATCTTGTTGGGCCATGTTGTGTGCAAGCAAGGATTGATGGTGGACCCTGCAAAGATTGTGGTAATTATGACCTTGGAGGCCCCTACGAATGTCAAGCAATTGCACACAATGCTAGGATATACAGGATACTATAGAAAAATTATCAAAGCTTATGCTCAAATTACTGTGCCTATGGAGAAACTGCTAAAGAAGGACGCGACATTCTGTTGGGATGAAGAATTCCAGAGCAACTTAGATGTGTTGTAAGAAAAGATGGTCACTGCGCCAATCTTGGTATTCCCTGATTGGAAAAATGAGTTTCATGTACATGTGGATGCCTCTTGCATTGCGCTCGGTGCAGTGCTAACGCAGGCCGGTGAAGGAGAAATGGACCATCCTATAGCCTTTGCAAGTAGGAATTTATTGAAGGTCGAGAAAAACTATTCAACAACTGAGCGCAAAGGGTTGGCCATGGTGTCTGCACTTCAAAAATTCAAGCATTATCTGTTAGGAGGGCATTTAAAGATGTATACATATCATTCTACCTTGAAATACCTGGTCAACAAGCTTGTGTTGGGGGGGGAGATCTGAAAATCATTTCTATTATTCTAGGAGAATGACTTTGAAGTCATTGTGAAGCTGGGGAGATTAAATGATGGACCTGACCATCTGCCATGAATCGAAACAGGAGAAGAACCTAATAATTTGGAGGAAGGGTTGCCAGATGCGCAACTCTTTGTGGTGCATGTAGCAGATGACCATTTTGCTTACATGATTCACTTCTTGACAACAGGGATGGCACTAGATGGATATACAAGTCAGAAAAAGAAGGAAGTAGTAGTGCATGTGGTCAATTTTTTAGTTATTGTGGGAAATTTGTATAAAATGGGTGCAAATGAAATATTGTGAAGATATGTGTCGGAATTTAAGCAGGACAACATTCTTGTTGAAGTTCATGGGGGAGTTGCAGGAGGCCATTATGCAAGAAAAGCAACTATTCAGAAGAGTTTGCGCATAGGTCTATGGTGGCCAAACTTGCATAAAGATTCCAAGGCATATTGTAAGGCGTGCGATGCCTGTGAAAGAACTGTCAGACCATTGTGAAGGGATGAATTACCACTACATGCTCAGGTGTCCTTGCAGGCATTTGAGAAGTGGGAAATTGATTTTGTTGGGCCATTAAGCCCCCTGGAAAGAAAACGGGTGTGCGCTATACTATCATTATGATGGAATATTGTTGAGGGATTTTCTCCCCTAGGGCTTTTGGGTGGAAACACTAGCAGACTGAAAGTTGTCCGAACAGAGAAACACACATTCACACAGCCATTATGCTATAATAAGCAAGTTCTATAGTAAGAAGGGCGTACCTCAGGTCCTACGTTCGAGAAGTTCCTCAAGGGTCCAAACCCTTCTTCAAGTCCCTTTTGCTCCTTTGTCCTGTAAAACAAATAATTCCAAAGAATGCAACAGTATATGGACAAAGACTTATAAAGAAATCATCTTTGTGTTATAAAAGAAGGAAGTTAGTTATGAACTTTAAATAACCATTCACATATGAAATTCAAACATGAACATCATAAACATAAAGAAGAAGCATATCAGGAACCAAGACGTGTTTCTTTATTATAGACAAATAGAATGTACAAAAGGAGTAATATCACGTGAGTAACCTTTCGCAGGCTCCAAGCAAAGCTTCCTTCCAGATCTGTCCAGCCTCAAGCCTTTAGCATATCTCCTTCCAAGACTCACTCCATCATGCCATAACTAGTGGATGAACATCAACACACAAGGAAACAAGGATTTCATGTACAAATGGGGGAAGTGCAGAAGGCACAAGGGTCTTCAGACCTGGTCAGGGGAAAAATCTCAGTATAATAACCTTTCTCTCTCTTCTCTCCTCCTTTAGGCCTTCCCTTTGATTTCTTTTTATACCACTCCCAAAGTAGTCTTTTAGTTAGGAGTTGGTTGGGAACAGTTGGGCCACGGGCACTAACAGGTGATCAGTAAGTAAAACCCACGATCTCCGCCCGAAAATAAGGAGTTTTATATTTTTTTAAGTGTTTTAATACATATACACAGGTTGGGTATATGCAGACCCGCATATACACACATTTAACTCAGGGAAATATCGCGTACAATGAATAAAACACTGTTTTTTAAATTTTGGACCAGGTCTGGAAGGAGGGGTTGCCCTAGGCCATGAGTGCAGCATCACAAACCATAATAGTGAGATTTGGAGCTATAACAGATGCCCCCTAATATATGAGGTCAGAAGGGGAACATGATGGCCGAAATATATTAAGCAAGTACATGGAAAGGAAATTTGCCAAAAACCGAGGAGTACTTCACCAGAATTTAGCCTGCCAAGCCACAAAAGGAGATCAAAAAGAAACATTGTCTGAGGCGGGCATACCCATGCTCAGAGAAAAAAAAGCATGTCCGCATATCAAGTACAAGCGGATCCACTAAGTATACAAGTATAAATAACTGGAAAATACATAATGGATCATCTGATCATGATCGAACAAGTACATGTCTGAATATCACATATAAAACTATCAATGATGCTGAGAAATACAACGGATCACTGATATCAAAGACTGATCCTGAAAGGTACCAACTGAACATGATGGAAAAGGATGGTACTACACTGCAAACTCAGGTGCCAGCATATAGAATGTCGCCATGACTGACTGCAACAAATAAGGTGGAGTGGTATCAACTAGTAGCAACAAGAGCAACTGTCAAGTGAACCAATGAATGCCGATACAACCTGAGGTCTTCACCGACCGCCGTGGTATAGTTCTACACCATGGGAATAAATGATCTGAAGTCAACCATGTGAGAAATCGTTTGATTACTGGTCATTGATGTATATCGTTAACAAACGCGAGACTACTCACCGATAATGATAATGAGCGTCAAGGTACCCAGTACAAACCAACAAGTGCGAATAAATGAGCTGGATTCAAACACCTATAAGAATCTATCGATCAGGAGACAATGATGGTTTCCCACTGTTGATAGCAAAGGATCTGCCACTAATGACTGCAAACCCCAAGGTACTGCCAAATGGACTCTAGATCTTTGCCCCAGAGCAATGAGTCGGAGTCGATAGGGAAAGATTCGCTAGAAGGAAGGCATTAAGGCATCCTTCATTAATCTAGCACGAGTGTAACTCGTAGGCCAATAATGTGGAAGGAATCAGACGAAAGAGATGTAGTAACCCAACTGAAGTACGTTTCCGGCGTACACAAGATGTGGCTAGCGCACGGAAAAAACCCTCTGAACCAACCAATAATGAAAGCTGACACAGAGGCAAGGTATCCACCAATAGGGTCAAATGGAAACCAAGGTACTTCACAAATCCCAATGTGTGATAATGTAAGCTGATGTCGAACACAAGGGAAACCACTCAGTCAAAGACCCATGATACTGATCGATGCTGAGCACAAGGTAACCTATCAATAATGAAAATAGGGCCGGGGTGTAGCTCTAGGCCTGTCCTCATAGCAAGATGTCTTCGTCGATAAGGACAAGACGCGCCAGCAAGAAGTCAATGGAGACCTTCTCCAACCGGCATGAGTAAAGGACCAATATAACTGATGTGATAATAGACATGACACTGACAACCAGGGATGGCCGACTGAAAAATAAGTCAAGAGACACCGCAGAGAGGCCGACTCAGGCTAACTTCCCTTGAACAACAACACGACTCAATATGACTATGGCAACATATGATGAATCTGTATAAGTTCGTCATGCAGGAGGCATGAACGAACCCTCCATATGATTGGAAGAGGTAACCAATCAGGGGAGAACTGACTCGATAACAATGGTTATGGTGAACCTAAGTCAAACTAGATCCCACCCAAGCGGAGGAGACTTTGTTTTGAGTGCTTTGTTCAAGGGCGACACGACTAACTCTAGCTGCCAATAATAAATGGAAATATTGTCCCGTTCCTGCTCTTTTTGGAATATTTAATTTTTTTGTCTTTTTCTGTCAAGCTTGAAAAAGAATAAAAGAATGCTATAGTATAGTGGAAAGAACGAGTGTCGATGAAACAGATGATCTAGTTCCTGGGAATGGAACATTCCTATGCTCAATGCAGGGAGGCGAAATGTTGGACACCTAATCCTCAATGGGTTAGTGTGGAAGCCAAATGGACAAAAGGAGTCCAAGAGACCTTGGGATGTGAATCCCAACGGTCACAACAATGTAATATAAATATATATCTCCTGTTAATAAAAAATGAACCGCGTGATTTATCTTTCCTATTGTTCTTGCTCCCATGTGTGTTTAACATGGTATCAGAGCGGGCGATTGCTGGTCCTGCTCATATTTGAGCCAATTATTTTTTTTAGTTTTTGATATCAATTGGAATTGATATTTCTTCTGGGGTGTTGGCCGTTTTATTCCAATTAATGAATCCTTGTGCACTCTCAATTTGAACGCTGGTCTGAATTTGCTTCTCAAATTATTCCTTGGGTGTATCCCATTTTTGTCCAAGGGAATTAATTATCTGTCACCGCACTTCTGAGATAGGTTCCCGGAATTAATTTATCTGTCATTGCTGCTCTTTTAATACATTTCCCTGCACTGAACCTGTGTAGAATGATTTGGTTTTTTCTTGTGAAATTGGTCGAGGATTTTTTCCTCACAGTGAAACGCCCCTCTGTCCATCATATTTGTAGATCTCTACCATTCTGTACTGCTCTTCTGACCTGTTGCAAACACTGTCTCACTATGTCAGTGTCATAGACGTTTCATATTCTGCTATACTCCACTGGAAACTTTGTCTCCCACTGCAATCGGAGCGCTTCTGAAACTGGAGAGACTATCTCTAAGTGGGAATAACTTATCGGGTCTAGCTCCGTTGATATGATTTAAGTTTAACGCTGCCCTGGAGCGCTGTCCTGTATATACTCTGGAGGCTGGGATTTAGAAATAGGATTTTTTTATTATTGATATTAACGCTGTCCAACGGTGGTATCAAAGGTATTAATGCCTGGTGCCTCCATACCTGTTCATCATGAAAGCAGTTGGGACGCTATCTTGATGGCCAAATAAACTGACTACAAATGGAATTCGGGAATATGAACAGTCACATTTTTGCATCGCTCGAGTAATTTTCGAAACCTGGAACGTTATTGATAAATTCATCTCCACAAGGAATAGGTGGATACAGATCTCTGAAGTCTCCAAGGGAAATATCGGCATCCGCTTCTATGAAAAGAACATCCTCGCCAGTGCAGTCCACGGCATGATGAAAATTCCATCATGACATGTGTTATCATCCATCTTCCTCCACATCCGTGTACTAGCTTTTCGTATACGTATCGCTGCACAGTTCCTCAGACCATCTACCAATTCGTTTTCTATTTATGTTGCTCGTCAAAGTGGTTGGAATTTATGGTA
This sequence comes from Pinus taeda, assembly GCA_000404065.3. Lineage (NCBI taxonomy): Eukaryota > Viridiplantae > Streptophyta > Pinopsida > Pinales > Pinaceae > Pinus > Pinus taeda. The sequence goes on from APFE031471887.1 coordinate 37,877, forward strand.
CACAAATCTGGGGATCCATTTGAGCAGAGAGAAATAAGAACACTTTCTACGTTTGTAATGTAAGAATTCTTGAACAAGTTTGGCTGGCACAGTTGGTGGTCTGCAAATGTCACCAAAATATCACCCTCTAAATCACAAACCTGAAGACTGTTGCTTCGGGTGCAACAGATGATCTTTTTTGTTTGATCCAAATAGTAAGGGCAGCAAGCTGCATGAATATCTGTTGTTTTTAGTATTGGAGGGACATCTGAACTTATATCTATTATTTTCATCGGAGCTTCAGACTGTTGGAGGAGTACTTTCCCTGTTGTTCCACAAAGTACAACGAATTCAATGTTGTGCTCAGGGTCGATTGGGAGCCATGTTTCCTTACGTAGTTGTTCATACTCTTTGGAATAAATTCTTAACAAGATTTCTGCGTTTGGTGCCAAAGGATTTTTCTTATAAAGTATCACCATTTCCTTATTTCTTGGACCTAGAAACCCTAAATCTGAAGCCAAATATCCATAGCCATCTTCATCTCTCATCTGCATCTCTCAATCTTCCGGCAAAAGGATATTAATGCACCAGAACCTTTGCGAGAGCCTCTTTCACAACTTTGACGGGATCCTCTTCATTCTTCTTCTTCGAGGAATCGTTGTCGCTGCGATAAAATAGAAGATTTACATTGGTTTGTGTACAAAAAACCAACATGAATGCATCTAGTGGCTTCCTCCATATTGCATGATTAAATAACTGTTGATTTGAGGACAGATTGGTGAAGGTTTTGTGGCTATAATAATCTTTTGAATTACTATTGATTTGAGGACAGATTGATGAAGGTTTTGTCTCTATAATAATCTTGTGTATTGATGCCATGAAAAGGCACGGGTTTCTCAAGAACAGAAATGTCACATATATATTGATGATGTCTAGTTACAGTAATTAAGGAATAATCAGGTTGTGTTCACAGTAAGCAAGGTTTCAAGGTTTCACAGTTGCATTTCCCTGTCACTGTGTTCTTGTAGCAGTACACTATAACTCTGTCACTAGAACAATCACTTCACCTTTGATACAGTGTTTTAGCATTCAAGTGCAGTGATATCAAAGACTCATATATTGTACTGATCATTATCAAATACACAATTTTAGTGATATCATCATAGCATCAAATTTAAGGTCTTCAACAGTAACGTAGCTTCATCATCTTATTTTCTATATGGATTGTAATTGGTGCTTGCTGGTTGCACACTGATCATTTGTTGCACATTTATAAAGGATATTGCTAGTGGGTGTTACTTTTCAGTTTTTAAGGTGTAGTTTTGACATTAAAGAAAAATGGCTAGAATCAATGAAGTATTAGAGTTCATCAAAACTCTGATATTGTCTACTACTCATGATACATTAAAAATCAGCAAAGTTTCTCTCACAGACATTCAGGTCTGTCTACAAAATGCACAAGAGAAAATTGATTTTTTGCAGCTTGAATCACAACTACAACAAGAAGAGCTACATCAAAATAGACATCATTCTGAACCTGTTTCTGTTCAGAACATTGAGACAGCAACCCATCAGCAGCAAGTCAATAATGTTACAATGGGTTCAGATTTAGTACCCAATAAAGCAGCAGTTGTACATGCAGATGAAAAAACTCAATCTGCACTTCCCAAGCCCATCATCAGACCTTGGGAAGAGCTTGTCCACAACAAGCATAGAACTGGTCTTGGATATGACAAGGACTTGTCCTTTCACATTCCACACTATGCCAAGCCCATTCAGTTTCAGAGTGTTGGATTCATTCATGACAGTTCACCTGCTCTTCATGATAATTCAGCTTCATCTGTTCCAGATTCTACCCTTCTTCCACAGCAACAACAACAGCAGCAGATTGTGAAATGCCAACACTGTGACCGAGTTGGCCATTTGAAAGATCACTGTTTTGATCTTCATCCATGTAAGCACTGTCATAAAACCAGTCATTCTTCACTTAGATGCTTCATAAACAAACGTCCTGCAAGAACAAAGATTCATCTTGGATGGATCGCTTCTTGGCAATGGGCATCAACAACCAAGAAGATATTCCAAACACATGTCAGAACTTGTTCCAGAGTATTGAAAAGTCTTGCAGTTGAGTTTTCTCCATCTTCTCACCTTGTATTTGACAGGGGGGGAATGATGGTCATCTACAAGCTTCAAATCCACATCAAGTGAGCCTGAGCCACAGCCTGCCATACCAGATTCAGAGTTGTAGCCAGAGACAAAGATGCCTGTGAACATGCCTTCAGTTGGCAATCTAGGACACTTCCTCTAGCAGAAGATTTCAGCTTCTTGCCAGTTTTGGAAGAATTCTAGGAACAAAATTGAGAACACTTCCTCTAGAAGAAGACTCCAGCTTCTTGCCAATTTTTGGAGAGTTCCAGGAATTGCATTAAGCATTCCAGAGTTGTTGCTCATCCTTAAACCATCACAGGTTGAGACTTCCCTTTTCAGGTTGAAGTTCTCCCTTTTATGTGGGGTGAGACCTCCCTTTATTGTTTGAAGGTTTCCCTCTTCAAAACAATAGGAGCACTTCCTCTAGCAGAAGACTTCAGCTTCTTGCCAGTTTTGGAAGAGTTCCAGGAACTACACTAAGCGTTCCAGTGTTGGTGGTCATCTTTAAACCACCGCCCTTTATACCAACATTTCAGAGAGCACATTCAGCCTAGTGCTGCCATGTATTTTTGCACATTTTGTTATTTCAGCTCTCTTCTTGGACTCATAAATAACCCTTCGGATTAAGGGGGGGAATGTTGGACACCTAATCCTCAATGGGTTAGTGTGGAAGCCAAATGGACAAAAGGAGTCCAAGGGACCTTGGGATGTGAAACCCAATGGTCACCACATGTACTATAAATGTATATCAATTGTTAATAAATATTGTACTGCATGATTTATCTTTTACATTTCTCTCGCTCCCCATGTGTGTTTAACAAATCCCACAGATCCGGTCGAGAAGAAGAAATATGAAACTAATGCAAAGGCGGTCAATACTCTATTGGGTTGTCTATCACAATCTGAATTTGTCAAAGTCATGTAGTATAAATCTGCTAAGGAAATATGGGACAAGATTGTTATGAGCTATGAAGGAGATGATCAGGTAAAACGAGCAAAACTTCAAACCCTCAGAATTCAGTATGAAAATCCCAGAATGTACAATGATGAAAGTGTGGCTAACTATTTTCTTCGTGTAGATGAGATTGTTAATTGTATGAAAAATTTGGGTGAAGAATTAAAGGAAGCTATTGTAGTTGAAAAAGTTCTAAGATCTTTGTCCCCTAGGTTTGAAT
>APFE031471889.1:2649-19189 GCA_000404065.3 Pinus taeda
CCATTGATTGTGCAAGATCCTCATGCACAACTATAAGTCACAACTGATAGCAAATTTGATTCCTCTAACACCTGTTCCTATTGAACTGAACATGCACTGACATGCAACTGAGTTAATGATTATTCTTTAGTTTGCATTATGAGTTAATAATTAGTTTAACAACTCATCATTAGTCTATTTTCAGTTAGACTAATTACAACTAGTTTAACCAAGTCAAACTGAACACAACTCCATCAACTCCACCAAACTCAACTGATTGAGTTCTAACTGAATACATGCATGCAACAACTCAACTGACCCACAAAGAAAATGTATTTCCTTCTGACAGCTGCATGTGCCAATCTGTAGCTCAAACTGAAGTGCTCAAAGAGAATAAGATAAAGTTTATAGTCTAAATATTATTATAAGCTAATAATATTTGACTGCTCTATAATTAGACTTGACAGTGTCACCGCTGTTGTCTAAAAATAGAAGTCCATCTATTTTTGCCAACTTGACCAATCATCCATAAACAACATCCTGCAACTCATAGACATGATCCATATGTGTAAAAATATACTTTGCGCCATAATTTTCCTGTGGGCCCACTTAGTGAAGGCGACTCTTTTCACTAAGCTCCATCATCTTGTTGCAATCTCAACATCCTCCTGTCCATGACTAATCCTTGTTTCTCCTTTTCTCTACAAATATGATAGGCTCTGAAGCATCAATGCATTAACCTTAGTTTGATTTCTTGAGCTCTAGCAAGCCTTTCATGTGTCTCAATCAACATGTTATTATCTTCCTTGCAACTTCTTATTTTTGCCTTCAAACTTCTCAATGTATCTGCTATATCAAGAGAATGCTCATCTCCTTATTTCTCAATTGATCTATAAGGAGAGTCATGTGAACTATAATACACCATTTTTCTCATCATATCTAATCTTATTCTTCCTACAAACCTACCATGTTAGACAAATCGAATAGAAAACATGATCAATCCATACCTTAATGAATTTTAGTGGAGGTTATCTTGTCTGCACAAATCAGTCCAGATTAGCACACACACACACACACATATATGACATAAACATCTCAAAATCGTACATGAAGACACAAAAATGCAATAATAACCACATGCATTATAATTGTAACCATCCCAATGAATGCATATTAGGCACATATACAATAGACATGCATGCATAACTATATACATTTACCCCAAGGTACAGTGTTGCAACCTAGCTCTCATACCAATCTGAAACTGCCCACCCCACATTTACCCACTTTTACAAGCTCTCCATGGTAAATGTGAGTTGAGTGCTACTATGACATGACCCGACCTCCAAGTTCTAGATATGGAAGTGGGGCCCACAAACTGAAACCTTACTGACATCCCTCAGGGACTACAAACCACTCAGGAGCCTAAAAACCACCCCAAGTAATCAATCCCTGTTATGTAACTCGTTTTCACTAACTTTACCTCCCAATCATACCCTTGGCACACTATGCATGCTATTATGAGGCTCCAACCGCACCCATAAGCCTTCCTACGTGTGGTTATAACCTAAGAATCCTTGTTCTATGCCTATGGTCGTGAGATCTATGCTAATTTTTCAGGTAAGCCTCCGGACCACTACCCAAAACTGCCTGTAACTTTCCAGAAACATAAATAACAAGATGACAAGGCTAACCATTCAAAACTTGAACAAGATATTAACCATGATAGGCCTAGTACAAAATATACATTTAGTCAAACATATGGTAAACATATAAGTTACAGGTCATGAATGCATATCTGATTATAAAATTTTGAACTTCATATTAGAATCACCAAGAAGGTCTAATACCCTCTCAATTAGCTTCAACAACACTTGTTATCCCATGCATTCATCAACCATTCAATAAACTATCAAATCATGAACAAGAGGCATAGCTACAATACATCATAGAGCCATGCTTATAAGTAGAATAGAAACCATGACAAATCAGCCATAATATTACTTAATAACCAATACATGTTCTCATAATCATAATGAGGAAAATAACTTGTATTAACATATGCAAAATCCAACCAAGTCAGGGACTTCCACGTACCACCCAACCATAGATTGGGTTGAACCAAATCTTTCTTTCAGCCAATCACCCACATGCCATATTCCAAGCATGAATGTGGGATCTCATGGGATAAACCAAGAAATAACCAAACAGGGAATCCAAAGGTTAAACCACCTCTACCCTCAAGCTATTGTGGTCTCACCCAAACCAGTCCCGAGATCACAAAACCAAACTAATCTTGGATGCCTCAAAATTCCTTCACCATACCTTGAGTAATTTTCTTGTCTCCACCCACATATCAAGGGCTTCCAAAAGAAAACCATCTCCAACCCCAACCCTTGGGATTTTCATAATACCAACTCACCTGGTTCCAAAACCTTATGGTAATCTAAATCTCAACCAAGAATGAATCCCATCACAACATGACTATCCAAAAAATGGCAAGGCAAGGATGAAACCCTTGTCAAACCAAGAAAAACCCATTTCAATGACATAAAATAAACCAAATAAACAAATTCATGTACCATGGATTCACATCCTAGCAATGAAATCACACATGCAACATGTTGCCTGCAAGATATTCCTACTACTGTTGCTGATCCACCCCTCTCCTTGCTTCCCTTTGCTTTCCTTTTCTTGTCCCTTTTCTTCCTTTGCTTCCTTTCCTTTTCTCCAAATACAAACAAATGTTAAAGTGCTCTAAGAATTCTCTAAGTGTGCTAGAGTGTATGAGAGAAAGAGAATGAAAGGAGAGAACCAATACTGAATTGACACAAGATAGAACAAACAAAAGTTGTGAATTATTTCTCTGATGCCTTTTTATTATTGTTGTCTCTTTTTCTTCATTTTCCTTCATTTTTCCTCTAATTCCCCTTGCATGCACATTTGTGCCTCTTCACCTTCCTTTTCTCCTATTTCACTTTATTTTCATAATTAAATGTCATTTATTGCGTCTTTGTCTTTGCCAATGCCTTTGCCAATTTCCATAGCCATTATTGAACCACAAGTGATGCCCACTAAAGTGTTTTCCCAACATTAAAATTGGAGTACATGCCCCATGAGATTGGTCTTATTTTACCTTAATTATCCTTTATTACATGAAACTTTAACCCGAGGTTGTTGCAATCAACTTGGCATGTCATCATGTTGCATCAACCCACATGTTAGCACCTTCCGACCTGTAAGGTTTGGGATTAGCTTATGTAGATCCCACATACTATTCCTCATTATCATTGATTTTTTTCACAATAGGGGGTTTGAAAAGCTTTCCTATGTCTATATATTCAAAACATCTGAGTTGTGTTGAACTTTTGCACTATCAAAAGTCCAAGATGTCCAAATATCTATGCATATCAATATCTAAAGCATCCACTTCTTTATATACTTTTGCACTAGAAGAGGTATTGGATATTAGTATATTGAGATATCTATCTATCCAAGGCATTTGCTATCACCAACTCTCAACCCATTTAACACCTTTTTTACTAGTCCCATGGTCATGGCTTCACTGACCCATGTGACTAGATGTTAATGCCAAAATTTCTCAACACCAGAATTTGACAAATTTTGTAAATCTCCCAATGGTGGAAATTGATGCCTCCTTTGACCAAATTCAATTCTAAAAGAGAAATTACTTTTCCTAGACTGCTTTAATGGTATCAAATCTTTTACCTATCTTCAAAGATATCCACAAATATTAACTGGGTTTTTCTTGAACGAGTCAAAAGAGGCCCTATGGCCAAAGATCCAAATTTGGCCCAACTAGGTGAGATTATTCTTATTCATTTGAATCTAATAACTTCTTGATTCAAACCTAATACAATTACATTTAGAGATTAGTCTTATAGGCCATTTTGTCACATCAAGTCAATAGGCCTATAAACTGGATCCATTAACATACATGAACACCTTGTAATCATCCCTATGCAAAGCCCTAAGCATGAATATCTTAAATCTTTGAGTTTCTGACCTATACTGCTTCATTTTAGTGATTTAAAGATCCATCGCACCTTGGCCCCTTAGGGACCTACTTTGAGTGGCAAGTTGCTCAGTTCTGCACCTGATCTTATCATGGCAATTTTTCCCTTGTTGGGGGTGAGTTGATTAAGAAAATTCCGGAAAAATAAAAGGAAACACGAAGCTTCCTCTTCTATAAGTTTCCAAGATTTGTTACAACCATTCACTTTGGATAAGAAATTTGAATCCTATCTCCCCTACCTTGGAGTTTTCACCTTCTTATCCCTTGAGCTCATCCTCCCATCAAGAGTGGATCTCAAGCCTAGATTGGTAAATGGATAAGAATTCCTATATATTTACTGCCATCCACAAGCTAGGGATTGGATTTTGGAGAATCATACCCTTATGTTGCTGCTTTGATCATAAGAGAGACACCATTTCCATGCATCGGGGTGGTTTTGAGGTGTACGTTGTGGCAAGGAAGGACAAGTCAACTTGGGAGGTTCTCTACAAGATCAGTTTTCATTTTTAGTTGTAAACTATCTCCCTTCCATTTTAATACAAATATCATATCGTTTCCCTACATGTGTTATGTTATGTTTATGTACATGTGTTTCATTGTTATGCTAGTCCATTGAATAGAACGACTCAATAATGCTACATAGATGTCGTAGATCCTTGGATTATGTTGTTTGTTTGTGCATGTTATAATTATAGCGACTCGAGCTATGGTTGGAGTTGATAAGCCAAGAGGAGAGAAGATCTTGCCAAATATCACAAGTAAGTCATATTTCCATTCTCCAATTATTCTAAGGAGAACTTTGTAATCTTTAATTTTTGTTGGTCTAGACTAGGCCACTAGGTCTAGGGAAGATACTTCTGTTTGCAATTATATATTTCACAAAACAATTAGAATTATGCCTATATCTTGAAGAAAACAAGGTCCTCATAAAACTCTTATCAGGATAACTTGGGGCTTTCATGAGATTTACAACAAATTTTACAAATTAAGGAGTTCATTGCTGAACTCTTTAACCTTTAATATTAGATGTTCTTTGGAAAGTACCTTATCTGAATCTTCACTCTAAGTTCACAAATTTTATCTTGTGTTCAAGGTTAAGATTGAGATACGTATTTAATTCTTATCACATAAGAGAATACACATCAATAATACAACAAGTAATCATACTTTAATGGCTATCTATAAGCATAGCTCATCCTTATGGGAATTATAGCCAGTGACCAAGAAAAATTAAACAATGCCCTAACTCATCATGATTATATGCATACTTAGTAACCTATTATAACACCATTCATGAAACTTTGAACAAATATTAGCATTTCATGTAACAAAGAATAATACACTTATCTAATTTGTTGTAAAATTTGCTTGAAACTAAAGAAGTGAGAGTTATTCTCCACCTACCTATAGGCTTAGTTAAACTATAATTTTCATGTAGCTAGCCAACCATGAGTTAGATTTGATGCAACAAGAGGTAAGCTCACTCAGTTAGTAAATAGTAAATATAGGGTAGAGATATGAAGGAAACTATCTTTTATACATAGAAATCATATTATTTTCAACCAACCAACAAAGTGAGAGCCTAATACTAATCACATGGTTTCTATATCTGGTTTGTACATCGTAAGAGGGTCCTTCTCTTCCCAAGAATCCCTCGACATCTCCCCTTCCCAGTGCTTCTCATGCTTAATTAAACAATAAACCCCCCCAAAAAATGGCCCTCTCTTTCTAGCTCAGGTTGAAGACTTCAACTCAGATTTCTTTAACTCGAAAAAAGGTTTCACATTTGCGCACAATTTATTGCTATTCAAAAGGGTTTTTGCAAACCTCCTACTTTGAGTCACAACCTCTGAGCCCCTTGTTTGTCTTTATCTCTTTCCCCATGGATTTCTCTCCCAACCGCCACCTTACCACACTTCTCCACACGAGATTCTCCCTTAGTCCACCATATGGACTATGTGGCTAGTTCAAGAGTCCCTAGAAGGGAACATTTCCCATACTTTGGATATAGTCGAAACCTCCTCCATCTCTTCTCATAACTACTAGAAGTTGGTTGTTCAACTACCAATCCCTACCTTGTTTGGTTTCTAGGAAATGGGGACTGGGCATTAAATTTAGGGGAAAGCTATTTCTTTTGTTAATGAATTTCCCTAACTTCCTCATTATTTTCACTCAAGGTTCCCTCTCATGGTATCAAATTATGTGTAACCTCCCCCCTTCCTTCTGGTTTTGGCAAAATGTATATATATTAAAAATAATAAATGTTACATTAATTAAAGGTTTATCAAGATATCCATGCTAGCTATCTCCAATAGTACAAGTCATAAGTACAATTACAATAATGGGGTGTTACAAACAAGGTATTCTACCAAGCCCTACTAAGATGCAAATATAAACCTTGTGTGAAGGGGTGGAATAATAGGAGGAATTGATGGTAGAGTCAATGAATTGAGTTGCTTGAGGGAACAACGACTAGAGTTGTAACAAATCTTGAATGTGAATAAAAAGTGTGTTAAGGGAAGATGGAAATACTCACACCAATCAAGATCCTTGAAAATAAGATATGGTCCTGAGATGCATTTAGAATGTGAAGTAATGCAATGAATGAGAGAAGTGTAGGAAAAATATTTTGTTGACCATAGAAGAGAAGAAGATAAATAAAGTAGGTTGATGTGGAGAATTCGTGAGGTTGCAAAGTTAGAGGAAACTTCAAAAGAGTTGATAAAGTAGACGCATAACAATGTGGGGGACAAAGATACTTGAACCATAGATACATAGAAATTAGCCAACCTATTGACTTGCAAATCATTGTGAAAGTTATGGAAGTGCAGAGTAAAGAAGAAGATTCATTTGAAAGAGAATTTGAGTATACATTAAATTGGTATTACAAACCTATAAATAATCATGCCACCAAGGAAGAAATCTAAACAACAAGGATGCTAGTCCATCCAAAGCCCTAACCCTTGCACCTATTGTTCTTTCTTAAAGTCCAATGACTATTGTTTTGCATATTGTTGGTGTATCTATGATTAGTAGTCAAATCCCACCTATAACTATGCCTTGAATAATATGAAGTTCACAGCAAGTGGTAACCAAAGTTCATCGCCAATATTATCTAGCTTTATGCGCATAAGTATTGAAATAACTCTAATGATACAACAATTAAGACCTTTAATTTGAGTTGGTTGAAAAATTTCAAATAAAGATGAGAACATAACTAAGTAAATCAACGTCTCTCTAACTTTTTTCTCTATTTTATAGTAAAAGTAAAGAAGATGCAAAAACAACCTTGACTACTCTAAATAATGTGTAAAAAATCATGAATGCTATTTACAACTGCTCTTCAGGGAAAAGCACTATAAAGTTAAATGGAATGCAAGTAGAGTAGTCCCAATAACATGGCAGTTACTTTGACACATTTCCGAGAAAAGTATATGCAAGAGTTTCAAAATCTAAATTTTGAACCATAGAGCATTGTTGAGTTGAAAGAGATCAAACATGAGGGTGGGGAAACCATGTACATTAGAGTGGGGACAAAGTCCATGAAGTGTAGCATAAAGAGTGGGACATCAATGGTGATATATCAACAATAATGATAAATAATCAACTAAGTGTTAATGATCTATTGGCGCATATCGTGTCAATATAGATGAATACATAAATATATATATATGCCACGTCGTAAAAATGAACAATTTTTATATTATTTAACTTTTTTGACAGTTATTTTCCTTTCGAAATGGATAGAAGATGAGTACAACAATCACCTCATAATAATTATTTCAAAGTAGCTCGAAAATGCCGAGCCGCGTGTTGAAATTGTTAATTTTTTGAATTTTGGCCCTTTTTATTAATAATATTATTTCATTTTATAATTTAAATATATATAAAATATATATAATATATATTTTATTATTATTATATTATTTATATTATTATGTATTTTAATAAATTTATTATTTATAAATGAGTAATAAGAAAATTATCATAATTTAGTGTTGAAATTAATAGTGGAGATATTATCATTAATTAGTATTTAATTATATAAATTGACTCATCATTGTTATTGAAGGAAAATTACATCACCAGTTATTATTTATCGGTTTTGTTGGTGATTTTTTAAGGAAGCACGGTTTAACTCTTACTAAATGCCTCTAGATTTTGAATTGTTAACTTGTTTTCTTACATTTAAAAAATGAGTTTTTTAGTAAAACAAAAACAATTTTAAAACATGCTCCAAGCTCAATATTTTAACTAACCTAATAAAAAAAACTGAATATATCATAATTATTTTATACACAAAAGTAAAAAAAGAGTTTTAAATTGTGATAAAACATATTATATTATTAGATTTTGAAATTTAACAAATATTATTAAATGATTAAAATCATAAGAAGAGTTTCATGTCGGATTGCAGAATTTTAACTTACGGTATTTATAAGGAGACCACCATGTAACAATGATTCTATAATATGGGTAGTGGTGAGTATACAAGTTATTAAACCTATAGTTATTTGTTCGAGGTGTTTGATGATCACTATGCTTAATTGTTAAAATAGAATGTAACTATAATAGAATGTAACTATAACAATAAAAGGAAAGATATTCCTATAACTTATAAATTTTGAAATTTTTGTGGGGCTAGGAATTCATTAATTAAAAAAATAAAAATATTTAAAAATAAAATAAAAAATATATTGGTAGTATAATTAAAAACAAGTTTGTTGTGATAATGTGATGGGATTATTGATTTGTATTACACGTTTATATTTTGGTATTAATTTCATTACTTGAGAAATAAATATTTTTAGTTAATTTTTTTTTCTTTATCTTGATGACAATATTAAGTATAGGCTTACCTATACAGTGTAACTCTTCAAAATGAATAGTTTCATTTAGTTATATACATTATTATAGTATTATTTACATTAGTTTTTATTTAGACCTTACTAGGTAAGAATGAACTTTCTTGTTAGAAATCAAATCCTTTTGACTTCTTATTTCTTTGTCCTTATTATACCTTATTTTGTGTAAGTAATAGTGCAGACTTCTAATGAGTAGAACGTAGATTTGTAAATGACATGAAGCTATATAAGATTGAGCATGTAGAGTCTTTAAAAATTCATCTCATAAACCTTCTGCACTTAGTCTCATAAACTCTCTATGTATTTTTGTTAAGACACAAACTCTACTTGTACAAGTGGGTTATAGTTGATAAATTCTAGTATTGTTATGAATCTTTTGTAACTACCTCATTTACCTATAATTGATGTTTACTATGTAAAAAATATAGAGTTTGTTTTTATGTTTATTAATGATGGTCAATTGTTAGTTTTGTGCATTTCTATAATGTGCCACTAAGATGTAACATATATTCAACTTAATATAATGGGTTATTATTGTGCTCGCATATATCTTGATGTGATGTGTCTTAATGATATCCACATTGTTGTCTTTATTGTGTATGCTATGAGTTTTATAATCTTAAATGAATGAAATTAAAGTTTAACTAATGGCTTTTGTGTCTCTATTAATTTTCATTGCTCTACAAATTAATAATGACAATTATCAAACACTCCTTGTGGGGAATCTCCTTCCTTTGGAAGTTAGATATGTTAACATACTAGAATACTTTGAATTATTATTGGACACCTTATGCAGACCTTGGATATATCAAATAACCAACAACATGGTTCCGTTGCTAGGGTATTACATAGTTTAGAGATGCAATGGAGGCCACAAAAGTTTGAGCTTCAAGATTGGATGGAACTATGAATACATGAGTTCACAGGTTAAGAAATTGCATATTTAGGTGAAGATGTCACAATATTTCAGGATAAGCACTTGTTTGATTGTTTCAATGAGGCCAAGGTTCTTGAAAAAATAGATAAATGGTCGGGAAGACTTGCAAGGTAGCATCATCGTTAGGTTCCATGACCAAGAATGAATAAACTGCTAAGAACTTATTAAAGTCCCAATTTTAGAGTTGAAAGATGTGTTGAGCTTTGCTAACATGATTAACACAATGAAAGTTGTGGAATAGGTGGGGACATAGATAATGTTTGATCAAAAGTTTGTGGCACTATATATGAATTTGGAAATACACCTCATGATGGAGAAAAAAGTGTAAAATCATCCTACAATCATGGGAGGGTACGGTAGAAGCACAATAAAGAAAATTTATTCTAGACATTGGGACTTCATAGAACAATGACATAATGAAAGAAGCCAATTGGTGTCTACAATTTGACAATGCTTTTGATCTAGAATGCCATGTAGAATACTATGAAGTCTAGTGGGTGACATAGGGAGTTCCTTTTCAGTAATGAGTACATAAGTTCATGTACACATTAGAGCCATTTCTAAAGAACTATTATCTGCATAGAAAATGCAGTGGTAAACAACTGGCTAGTTGGAATTATAAGAAAGGTTTTGTGAATCTTTTTGGATTTATTGAGAGGACATATTGATTTTTGGGGTGATTCAATGCATTTGTTATTTCCTACAAATGGACTACCCAAAGTGTCTAACTCTAGGCTTCGTAGAGGAGGAGCTTGTAGAGGTTGACCCTACAAAGGAATTAAGAGAACTATGGTTCAAAGAAATTGGAGGCCACCATTCCATCTAGGATATTAGGGATACAATAAATATATGTTGGCATTATGACTAATGCGTTGTCCTTGATGGGAACCTACTTGATGAGTTGTCCTTTGATGGCAACCTACTTGATGCAGATGTCAACTGGATATGTCTACATGTGACAGAAAAGGATTATCAGTTCAGAGACAGATGAATGATAAAGATGAAGTTTAAAGAATTATACACAGGTTTGGTGAAAAAAATTCAAGTATATGAAGGTTCTATGAAGCAAAGTCATGTACACACTTAGGTTTGGTGAAGCAAAGTAGAGTATACATGGATTTTGTAAAGAAAAGTTGCGTACACACACGAGTATGAAGGTGCATACATATTCCACACCATGGTATTCCAAATACCAAGGGTCTTTACCATGGTATTGAGTCCAACAACAAATATTTGTTCCTGTCCAAGAATAGCATTGGAACTAGTATGGTTTTGACCTGTGGTATTGTCTAAGGGCTAAGCTATATAAGGAGATGAAGATCAAATTGTTTGTGATGTGCAAGTGACGAATATTTCATGAATAGTTAGATCTGAAGTAACTGTTCATGTAATGGTCTATTATTGATTTGTTTGATCTAAAACTAAGTATGCACTCAAGAATTTGATGATGGATAAGATCCAATAGATCTGAGATGATAGTTTTGATTATGGGTTGATTTGATCAGTGATGATAGTGTCTTAACGTGCGAATTTTCTATGTATGCCGAGATTTGGGTATGTTTGAAGTTATGTTATGCAGCGAAGGTTTGTCCCAATAATTGCAGATATGTATGTGGGTTTGATAACTTGAAAGGTGCGTACACATGCAGGTTCAATACTGGTAAGTCGCATACCTATTTATATTTGTACGTGGGTTTGATTCCTGAAAAGTGTGTATATATGTGGAAATGTTTTAAGGAAAGCGCTTAAACAAGCTAGGGTTTTGCTGAAAAATACGCCTGATCAGTTTTGTTGTGTTTCTGCTTATTGTAAATGAAGTCCTACTTGATGATCTAGGCTTAATAGTGATGTTTTGATTGAGGATTGATATGTTGAAGAATGATTATGTTTGTGATTGAAGATCAATGATGGTTCTGTGATTATTTCATAATGATGCAATCGATCTGTGTAGCATTCAATATTTATTTCAGAGTGACAATGGTTCAGTTTCAGGTTTCAATGTTTTGAGATCTATACAGAAGTATGCTTCAAGGAAGTCGTGTATACATGCAGGTTTGCTACAACAAAGCAGCGTATATATTCTGATTGTTTATTGATCACGACTTTTAGTTGATCCAATAAGTTGATGCAGTGTTTGGGTTCAATATTAATATTTTGGTTACAATGATCTATCTATTCTGGTTGTTTAAGAATAGGTTTATTGATTTGGGTTTCAGTTGATTCAGTGATGGGTTGATTCAGTTAGGTCAGAGAATGTTTTTTTCAGTTGATAATTGATTGATTTGTTGCAGTGATCAGTTTCAGTTTTGATATTTAGTTTTGGGCTTAAATGATGATAGTGGGTCTAGTTTGAAAATTTGATGAAATGTGGCCTATAGTTGTAATGTTGTGTATCGGGTGCATCCAATATGAATAATTATGAAATGTGGTCCATGGAGGAGTTGAGGGTTGGAGCCTTCAGTGAGGGAATTGAAGCTTCCTTATAGTGGTGGTTGGATCAGGGGGTTGGAGCTCTCTTCCAGTGGGTGTTGGAGAATGAGAGAAGGTTGTAGACTTTTGCAGGTGGGTTCTAGTGTGCTGGTTTGAGTTTGTGGCAATACAATATTGTAAGAAGTTTTTATTTATAATAAAAAGAAGATAGAGATAACAACAATAGTGGTTTTTTCCACATTGGGTTTCCACCTAAAAATCCTAGTGTTCATGTGTTTCTTATGTGTGATGCTTTTTTTGTTCTTACTACACATGGTTACTACTTAATTAATGTTTAATGAGGTACTTATACACTGGATAAAGTTAAAAAAATGATGAATTAACGAAAAAGTAAGTTTACAGGATATACGCCAGTTTTCTGCATACTGAGTCACGTACATATGCAGGTTCCCTTCAGTAAAGTCGCATACAAAAATAGGAATATGAAATTGAAAAGTTTAATGATTTTTAAATACTAATTCACCCCCCTCTGCCTCTTAATATTTTTTCCAAAAATATATCCTATTTCTATGAACCACTATAAAATAATATGGTTGGTATTGGCAATAAGGATGAGTTGAAGTTCAATATCATAGGGAACTATAAGAGTGGCCACACTATCAGAAATTATAGCTTTAGTCTAGGTGCATGCCAACTTATTTTTGTGTAAATTCAAAACTATGATGGTTGTGGTGGAAGAGCTTAGGAAATGAATATAGGATTTAAACCAAATGGTCAACTAATATATAATAGGTTGTACATGATGAATCCACACTACAAGGAATAGTTTAAACATGAAATCACCAAGATGTTGAAAATTGGTTTGATATTCCAATGGAAGAATTAGATTGAATTAGTTTGTTAGTCATAGAGGGTAAAAAAACATGTGGAATCCATGTTTTTTAGACTCCTTTGTTATGCCATAAAGTACACAGAGGCTAAGTAGTTGTTGCTCCACAAATATTGCCTCAAGATATGTCAAACAGTTTGTGAAACAACCAAGCTAAATCCCTAGTTGCAATACCATATCCAACATATAAATGTCAGAGACAAATGGAAGTGTGACTATACCTTAACCCTTGTAGGCGAATGTAGTTTGCAAACCACTTTCACAACTGCAAGTCTCGCTCCTATCTAGAGATCTTGCTCCAAATCTTAGATATGAGCTCCTACACACAAGCACAAACATACATGGATAAGTTTTCCCTCTACAAGGAATATTAGCATGGAACAATAACTTAATGCAACAACGTGATCAAGCTTCTCATATTGTAAATGAAAAATAGAGAAGGAAATAGTTTTTATTCATATCATAAAGGAACATGTACAAGGAAATATACATTAGTTGCATGATGAACTCTCCTTTTATCACTTGGCTCTCATCTTCCCTTGTATTACTTGAAAATTGGGCTCATTTGACATGTGAGGAAATATTATTCAAGTGATATTCCACCAACATAATTAAGTTATATTTGAATTTATTTGTCCTTCACCCTTGATAGGGTCTCACTAAATAAGCATTTCCTAGATCTAGGAGTATGTATTTGGACACCTATTTCCATGGAAATTTAGCAAGCTTCTCCAATAATTGATCCCCACCCAACTAAGGATAAGATGGGCTGAAATGATCTCCTTGGGAAGGGCTTATTCTATAATTTTGATCTCCATCACTCCCAGGATGAAGGTGAGTTGTATAGCAAAGTGATAGGTTGTATAGTTACAATGGAGTTATGGATGATAGGATGATAAGCTTGTGGGAGTGATGGGCTACTAGAAGAGCATAGACAAAGGGAAATAGAGACACATTTATGCCAATGAATTTAGAGGGTTGACACTAGATTCATTTCACTGAAATAAAGTAGAAACAATGCTATAATATCAAGAAGAGGAACAAATGGTTGAAATGCATTTTGAAAATACATATCAAAATGTGAGGAAGGATTCGAGACTAAGGAACTAGATCAGAGCCATATTCATAACCAAGTATCAATAAAAATAAGATTTTCCCCAAATAAAGCATACCCAAGATCAACATAAAGGCTAACTAAACATGGTCGCCAACCATACACTGTAGATCTATTACATAAAATTATAGTACATGGCCATGACACATACACAATGGATCCATGCAATAGACCAAACGAATATAACCATGAATAAATACAATGTGGATCTATGTCATAACATACATCAGTAAGACTATAGACACGGAGATGAGTAGTTCCCCATAGTATCCCTCAAAGTACAAAAGATAATAGAAACCCCAATGCAACTTGGGAATGGTTCCATACAAGAGTGAGATGTCCCAAACCTAAGATATTCTACTTTACCCCGATGGTACAAATCTACAATGTGTGAATAGATCAAATATTGTTGAGCATGGTAAATGCCGTATTATTTCTAGTCATTAAGGTATAATGTTAACAGACACGAGGAGTTCGACCAATGAGGAAAATGGACCCTAAGGTACCTAGCACAATCCATAGAGTGTGAATAAATGGGTTGACATCGAACACTCATGGATTAAATTGACTAGGAGTCAATAAAGTAAACTCACTATCAATCGCAAGGAGGCATGGAACTAAGAACCACAAGCTCCAGGATACTACTAATTATTATATTAAGATCTTAGATAATGAGCTAGATTCAACAGGAGAATATTCATCAAAGGAGGGAATTAAGGTATTTCCCATCAATTGATGTAGAATATACTAAGAGATGATGTGAATGGATGAAGTCAACAAGGATTCCAGATGGCCGAAAAAGGTTTAGAATGTCCTTAAACATGTAACACCATGACACAAAAGTGACTTGTAAGAATTGGAAAATGATCTGAATTTGAAACTACTTGAAGAAGGTTTGCAAGGTATTCAATTTAGTAGTAAACATGTTTAAAAGATGCCCATGTCTTGCAGTAAAGAAACAAATGAAATTTTCAGTTGTTCATGATCCATTTAAGCATAGCAGAATTATTTCCTTTTACTGTTTAACACATTAAAATGAATTTGTTCTACAAAATAAATCAACCACAGATGCAAAAGAAGTTGATGAAGCAGTTCACCCCTCCTGAGCTATGTCTGTTGGGTCCAAGGCTCCCAAATGGGCATGTCCTCGTTTTAATTAAATGCTCAAAATGAATATACAGCTGAATAGAAGTCTCTACAGGAAAAATAGACTGTAAAAATGGATTCAAAACACATGAATCCTTCAGGATTGACTGCTGGTTCACCTCCAATGGATACCTACAACCCTATACAATTCTCACAATACTGGGCCCTAGTGGCTCCTAGAACTTCCATGGCTCCAAAAACTATGCAAATGACCTCAGAATGTTATAAGACCTATGAAAATGGCTTCAAAAGGTCAGAAATACCCAAAAACAAAAAACAATTCGTCCAAAATCGCCTTTCCTAGCCAAAGTTATGGCCCATTAAAGTTTTCCTCTAGTTATGCCTAGAAACACTCCAACTAACTTTAGTTGGAGTCCAGTTAACTCTGCCAATTATGGCGAGTCCGCCAAATTTGTCGCTCCGCCAAAAGTTCCGCCAACTGAACTGTTAGTTAACGGCCTGTTAAATCCGCAATTGACCGGAAAGTGGTTTGCCTCGGATTCTGTGCTGGGTGGTTAAGGTTTAGCCCACGGTTTTTTAGGTTGTGGTCATATGCATGTGGGGCTGGCCCTTGGGGGCTGGCCCCTTTCATTTCCTGCCCAAGAACTTTTCAAAATTTAAATAATGTATGGTTCGTAGCCCAATCAACATCCGCCGTTGTGGCCCAACGGTAAGGCGTGTAGTTCTTGAACGGGAGGTCATGAAATTGAACCTCACCACCACCCAAATTTTGAAATGCTCCATACATGTTGCTGATGTCATCCTAGGCCATGTGGCGGCCTCCGGGTTTGCCATGTGGCAGCTTCTGATTGGCCAACTCAAAAGGAATATTCCAATTTTTTTTTTTTGAAAATTCAAAAATTAAGGGTTATTGGGCGATTTTGTTTTTGACATAACTTTCACATACGGCGACTGTTTTTCAAAACATTTGTGGCACTGGAATCAGGAGGAAGAGATCTGTCATGTGGAAAGAGTTATTTTTGCGGACAAACCTAATCTCCCTAGGAGTCTAAGACTCTCTAGTGACAAATAAACCAAACAAGAGCAATCCTTCTCTAAACATACATTATTCTATGAGAAACCAAGTGTTTTCCGATCTTACCTTAGGTCCAACGCTTGTTGTAGTAGTCCAGCCTTGCTGATC
>APFE031471889.1:22922-45309 GCA_000404065.3 Pinus taeda
ACTCTTCTAGAAAGCTCTAGAAGTGACCAAAAGTAACTTTTTTAAGATGAAACTCGCGCCTTTTGACCTTTACAGGGGTACGCACCCATCCCTTTACTTACAGAGCGTACAAGGACGCAGGTACAATGAGTTTGGAATGCGTACACGCAGGCAAGGTAGAGAGAACCTGCGTACCCAGAGATAAACATGATTTTTAATGACTTTCTCTCTTTTTTGAAGTTTGACATGAAGAGCAGAGGTATGAGGCTTGACAAGGAGGATAATATGACTATTGATGGAGCCATATTAACTGCAGATAGTCATGGTGACAAATTTCAGTGTAACACCCTCTGTCCAGGAGGCTAGGCATCTCAAATCTCTTTTAGTTGACTTTTCAGAAGCCTCTGGGGCAGCTATCAATTAGTCCAAGTCTCAAGTCTTCTTTTTTCACACCCCCTCTGCTATCCAGTCAGCCATTTTATGAATCCTCAAATTTACCTCAGCCAAGTTTCCCTCTACGTATCTGGGAGCCCCCCTCATTGCCTCCAAATTGAAGCATTCAGCCTGGAAATCTCTCTTAGAAAAGCTGGAATCCAAACTTTCCTTGTGGACCCATAGATCCCTCAACATGGCAAGCCGTCTAGTCCTGATCAAAGCCATCCTTCAGGCCATGCCCCTCTACCTTTTTTCCATTCTTGCAGCCTCAAAATGGGTTCTCAAAGAGCTCAAAGTTATCCAAAGGGCCTTTCTCTAGGGCAGTCGTGGAATTCACCAAAAATGGGCTTCGGTTAAATGGGAGACTGCATGTCTTCCTAAAAAAGGAGGCGGCATCGGATTGCGAGATCCCACACACAGCAATGCGATCACGGGAGCTCGTATCCGGTGGAGATGGCTCTCGGGCTCTCTCACTCCATGGGCCACCTTATGGATAGCCAAATATGTGGGAAATTGTCCTAGAGAGGAACTTATAATAATATCTGAGTTGTTCAATGGTTCAATTATTTGGAATTCGGCAAAACTTCATAGGAACCTCATTCAACAGCACAGTTTTTGGGAGGTTAAAAGCGGAGACCAGGCTCGATTTTGGGACGAATCTTGGCAACAGTCGCCCAAACTAAGAGACCTCTTCCCGAATATTACACCCATGGAACAGGATCTCGATCCCCCATCACGGTTGGAAATCTCTGGAGTATCACGGCCCAACAAGAATTCAGAGAATGGCACAAAGCTTCTCAGATTATAGCTAATGGAACTGCACAAGAAAAACAAACTCTGGACACGGAACTAGCAAAGAGGAAAATACAATATTCAGAAGGAAAAGATGTTCTCAGATGGGGTTATGAAGAAAAAGGCACATATTCCACTAAAGAGGCTTACAATTTACTCATTAAAGATCACTCCAGGCCCGATAAGATATGGAGCAAGATATGGGATCCCTCTATCTGGCCAAAAATCTCCACCTTTCTTTGGCTCCTTTGCCACAAAAGGGTTCTAACTTGGGATAACCTGAGGAAAAGAAATTTCATTGCCCCTCCATATGCTTTAATTGCAAAAAAGAAGAAGAGACAATTGAACACCTCTGGTATAACTGCCCATTAGCATATAAGCTCTGGCAAAAAATAAATTTTCGTTGTCAGAAAGAGACAGGAGCGAATGGAGACATAACGACTACTATATGCAACGGTTCACCTCCGGGGAAGTGGTCTTCTCCCCCAAAAGATCTGTATAAATTTAATTTCGATGGGGCATCCAAGGGTAATCCTGGGAACTCAGGATTCGGAGGAATCATCAGAGATCACAAAGGGAACATCATCATAATCTTCCTGGGATATCATGGTTGGGATACCAACAATTCTACTGAGTTAGAAGGTCTTTGGCAAGGGCTCCTAATTGCACAAGACAGGAACCTTTTTCCGCTCATCATTGAGGGAGATTCTCAAATCCTCATTCAAATGGCTATGAAGATTCTCCAGGGCTCCCCTTCTTCCAAAGTTTGCAATAGTTGGAGAATGGCTCAAAGACTATTGCATATGGAGCGATGGATCAGTTGCAATAGGGCGATCTCCTTCACCCACGTTAGAAGAGATGGGAACAAAGTTGCGGACTTTCTTGCTAATGTGGGAGTGGACTGTGGTCGACCTCTTCTGGTTGGAGCTCCAGCAAAACTCCTATTGGATTCCCAATTGCTTGATTTCAACAATCTGGTGCAGGGGAAAAACCTGAGCCTGCAGAAGCACTCCCGGATCCGGGTGATCCTCCTGCCATAAATGGCATTCATGCAGCTTAACCGCCCCTCGTACTGCCACCTGCTCCACAGCGTGAAGCCCCAGGTCTCGTCTGGAGGAGGGAGGAATGTTTTTATGGCCGTCGGCCGGAGCAGGACGGTGCCATTAATGAAGGCCGAAGCCCGACGCAGCCTGCTGTTGGTTATTTACATGGAGTCTCCCAGTGATATTTCCACTTCGTCGGTTCAGGAGTTTGGTGTTCAGTTTGTTCTGAGGACAGAATGCGAAGGTGAGAGGGCGTCTAGTTTCAGAGGGGCAATCCGAGCCTGTTCAGACTTGAATCTGCAACACCTCCACTCTACCTGCGTGCTGCGCACTGGAAACCCTTCGGTGGCCTGGGGTAAGTGGTTTATTCGTTGTCACATAAGTTACATTTGCTCTATCTCTCGGTTCTGTGCTTCTTCCGTGTTTTCTCTCCAGCCTTCGGTTCATCTAAGGCATTCTTCTGGGTTTAGTATTGGCTCTGTTGAGTTTTCGATGACTGTCAGCATTATGAAGCGACCAGGGAAACGCGCCCACTCGGGTGAATGACCTGGCAGCAGCAAGCATCCCTCCGCTCACCCTCAGCCCAACCCGCTGCTCACAACTATTAACCTCACTTCCTCCCCTGAGGATCCTCCTCCCAGCAATCCCTCTCGCCATCTGATTCCAAACAGTGCCTTTCAGTCCACTCATTTTAAATTCCAAAGTAATCTAAACCGCCCTCTGATTTCAGCCCAGATTACCATCCTCATGTCTGAAGAAGTTAACCAGGTACCCCCTATCTCTTGCATTAACCCCAATTCCTCTCACAGTAGTGAGTGCTCCTCTGCCAAGAACGCCATGGATGTAAAAAGGGAGGCTGAACCGGTTATCCAAGTCGATTCGCCACCCTTAATCCCTCCCCTGGTTGACTGTGTTAATTTTGCAATGGACACCGAGGCTGGTACCACCAACAAGATGCAGGAGGGCAACGTGTTGGGTGACAAAGAATTGCTCAGTCAGGACGACGCGTGTCTGCAGGCCAAGGAGACACAGGGGGACGAGGAAAAATGAACAATTGGTACTTTGGGTCGCTCTTTTTGGCTCTCTAGTGGATGCTCCGGAAGCACTGCCCAGTTTTGGGTCTCTCCTCGCGGCGACGTATGTTCGGTTCTTGGACCCGGGTTCTCAGCTCTGTTTCTAAGTTTATCTTTCTGTTCTATCTCTCTCGGCATGATTGCAAAGCCAACAGAATTGGCTGTATGTTTTTGAGTCTCCCTGGTTTCTACAGTAATGGGGCAGTTTTGTAATGTACAAGGCTTGCGGGCTCCTTCCCTTGCAGCTGCCACCTCATGTAAAAATATTTTGTTTACCAGTTAATAGAAATAGATGTTACAGAGAAAAAAAAACATTTTTCTTTTAGTAAGGAGCCCTCTTGACTTTTAGAAATAACTTAAAATATTGTTATGCTCGATATATTACAAGAAACCAGAGGTACCCACCACGTACACCAGTGTGAGCATGGAACACAACTCCAATATAGATAAGACAAATAAGTTACACAATGACTACTTAAAGAATAGGTGAACCTTCTCCAAATACCCATATACATTCATACATCCAAATCAAATGACCTAAATAATGACTACATGATCTCTATATATACTTATTCACACAATACACATGAAACCCATTCATTATTAGGCTTACCGTACCCCATATATGCCCCCCTTGTTTTCATACCATTCATAATTCTAAAATTGGGACAAAATAACTACTTCCTTGTCAAATAATTATGAGAAATTACTTAAATATAACAAGGTTGATGAAAAATATAATTAAATCATTCATAATTACAATTGCACACTAGAACATATAACAAAACTACATTGCATTAATATCATAACTAGCCTTAAATTAATGTAATTACAAATATAATATAACACTTATCTTTCTAGGAAATGAAACACTAACTAGTTATAAATGATAGACATTCCACCCAAGCATAAGTTCTATTGCACTATACTCTTTCTACAACATGCCATCCCCAAGCCAAGAGTTCACCAAGATAAAATATTCTTATAGCTAGCTGTAATCTCTCACATAACCATAATTTCTCCACTATTAGATACTTCTTACAGCTATTCTAATTCCACTAGCTCTCTTTCACCTTCAACTTGCATAACCCAAGGAATTAGATCCCCCTCTACTTCAATGCTCAATAGTCCCTTAGGGTATCTAAATTCCCCTCTGATCTCTAGCACAAACTGGCAAGGAAATCTCCTCGTCGAGGACTCTAAGGATTCTCAATTATCAATATTCTTCTCAATGACAACTCTTACCTTCACATAGGGTCATAATTTTCCACACGGGTTATGTTCCCATAATTTCATTACATTCATGATAATTGAGCTCTTAGACAATTACTCCATTAGAATGATTCGTAAAATGACCCAACAACCCCCAAAAGCCATGAATTATATTTACATGTTCACAAGTCTCCACATGTCTTCCTAAGAAGCCCACATCTCACTTAACTCAAGCCAGGGTTGATATGATAGTACAATATGAGGTAAGTGAATTAGGCTTACAATATTATTATTTACTTTGGCCTCTTTTAAAATCCCTAACACCATTGTCATTCCTCTCATGTGGATTCATCCCCTAGAACATGCTTTTGTCCTCGTTTTTTTGTAACCAATGATTTATTTTTATTATTATTTTTCAATGTGAAATATTTACCTATTAAATTTCTTGACTCTTATGCATTCGTCCTATGCAAAAATATGCACTGTTAATCCAAGGATCAAAATTGGGTTATTGCAAGTGTTAAGACATAAATTAACAACCATTATCTATGTATTTGATAATCAAAGTACCCTCACATACAATATCATCATATTACTTTAGGGTGCAATCTATATTCAAGTAAATTAATTATGTTCATTCAACATCATGCACAATTAACAATAGAAAAAGACATTGTCACCATATAAGATACAAACAAAACAATTTTTAAAGGTGGGGCCATTCTATTAATTTATTATTTATAATCCAAGACATCATCCATAACAAGTCTTCAACCTTGAGACCACGATAAAATATAATGCATTAAAGAATATAGACCCATCGAGAACCCAAAATCCATTACAATGGCCACAACACCTATAACTAACAATCCTTATTATCAACCAAATATTTCATAGGCCTATACCTTTACCTTGATATTGTTGCACCCAAATATGAGAAGATACATCCAAAATGCATAGATATTTTCTAGCCTCAATCTTTCAATCATAGCTTTATGATTCGCCTATTATCTACTTTTTCAGGAACTAGGTGTCTTCATCCTTTCACCTCTCCACTTTTTTATAACTTAAAATTCCAGCTATTATCCTAGTCTTGATCTCTAATGTTGATGCTCCTTAATGCTACTAATGGTCTTTACTTTACTTGGTGTGACCCCCATTTATTATTTTTATTAAATGTACATCATGGTGTCCCTTCCTACCATTGCAATTTATCCATGTTTAATAAAACTAAGAGCATAATACCTGTTATCACAATTTCAATCACCAGTTTTAAAATGATGATAGTTTCAGTGTCACCAGTGATTTGTAAAAATAATTTTAAAAGCGCTGACAATTTTAGTGTCAACGTCAAGTTGTAATAAAATAGGGTTAAATCACTAACAAATAGAATATCATCGTTATTGTAAATTTTAAAAATAAAATTGCGTTAAAAATTAGAATAACAATGCATACATGTAAAAATTGTCAGTAAAATTAAAATGGCTAAAGTATAAGTGCCAAGTAAAATTCAATTTTTTTGTCTTATGTCCAAATAATGTGTTGATAAGGTACACATTAACAAATGAATGAAAATATGTCAAGAGAGTGTTGTTCAATCGGGTGGTGATATGATGTGATGGATGTCTGGGTTTCGCTACCAAGAGGTGATGTTCGGTTAAAAGGTCATGATTGCATGGTGATATTTTTTGTAATCATCTGTTAGTTTCATTATACGATTTTCCAGTTGCCTTGTTATGGAATAATTTTCTTCAAATGGTAAAAGTGGTATGACATATAGTTAACTTGTTAAATGTTTTACGTCAAGAGAAAACAAGTTGTTAGTATCTCAAAGGTTTAGGATCAAATCCCTCTCCTGGTTCTGGTGTTAATGTTTGATGGAAAAATATATGGGAAGGTGTGGAAAATTACATAAAAGAGACCCAAAGCACTCGACCTCCATGAAATTTATCTAGAAATTCAACAATGTTTTCAGGGAGAAGGGTGGGAATAATTCTTCTCTCGTTGTATAGGTTATCACGATGGAGTTTCCATAGCTTTCACAAAGGTTTTAGATGGTCAGCAGGTTAGTGTTCGGGGGATTTCATTTCCTAACACCAAGGAGTTAATTGCAGAAGTCACGAGCCTACCTACAAATGGAGAAAGAGCATTCGAGAGCCATGTTTTACCTGGAATTGATGTACCATTTTTCTTAAAGGATGAGTTTAAGGAGAGAAGTTGGCATACAGGAGTTTATAAGTCCTAGTTAAAGGAAAAGTGGCACTGTCTCCTACAGATTATCCAATCTTACTACACATGTGAAGTACACTACAATTGGGTGAATCTCTACCATTTTTGGTTCCTAGCTCATATAGCAAGTCAATTAAGAATGAACACTCCTTATTTCCTGTTAGAAAATATGAAAGCATATGTTTGCTATGGTTAGGACAAGACCAAATGCATCTACCCATTTCATCTATCATAAAGCTTTGATTAAAATATTAATTGAAGTCCAATTGAGGAAAATGGGGAGGACTTGGGAACATTTTCTATTTTGGGGAGGTTTTGAGCTTCAAACCGTAAAACCAAAAAGGGGTAGAAAGAAAGGAATCAAAAAGAAATTTAAGCAACCCCAAGACCTAGAATGTATACAAGGAGTCAACAAAAAAAAGAACAAGTTCCTCTGTTAGTTCTCGAATTACCCAAGGTATATACCAAAAAGAGTGATAGGCTAAGAAAAACAAAGGATGCCTCTTTCAACTGTACCCCTACCTATAGAAACAGAAGTCAGTAAACAAATAGAGAAAGGCGAGGGAAAAATGAGTGAGCCCAAGATAGAGAAAACACCAGTTGATAAAGAACCCACCTTAGCAGAGATGTTCCAACGTGGAAAGAAACCCTACACAAGACTGTGGAACAAGCTGAGGTTAAACATCAAACTGAAGCATAACCCTTAGTTGGCAAAAGAATTCATAGATGTAGACAAAACCCCTTAGAAAGACTTAAACATAAATAGAGAGGAGTCCACAAGTTCAAAGAAAACCAAGAAGATCAAAGGCTCAAGGAAAGGGGTTGCTACAGAGGCCCAAGGGACTAAGAGACAAAGGAAAACTAATGTTGACATCCTACTAGAAGCAACTAGCACACTCAACTAGTTGGTATTTGACAACACAGTTTTGATTGATAGCTGCCCAGGTGGAATTTTGATTAAAGGCTGATAACCTTCTTGTGTGACTTGCACTACTAAACGATCATGAGCACTAATAGTTTCAGTGTCAGTGCAATTTTAAAGCACTGACAACCATCCCGTTAGTGATCTTGATCCTTATCCGGTTTTGGAAGAGTATCGGTGGATTGGTTAGTGTTAGAAGATTAAGAAATCCCGAAAGGAGGAGCAGCAAAATAAATTCCATTTTTAGCATGGGGACAAGGCACAAATTCCAGGAAAGTAGGTAGAATATCAGTCAATGATTTTGACCAAATTTTCTTGTTGATATTTTAGCATATTGTTTATCTTTAGATACAAATATTTCTAAGTTATGTAGTAGATTCGTGTATTAGACATGCACACTTTATGTTTAGCAATTTTTAATTAAGGAAATACAAGAAACTTGTTTTAATTTATAATGTTTCCTACAAAGATAGGCTCTTTAGAATGAAGAACGGTTGGTTTTTTATGAGAGGACTTATTGTACGTTTTATATTTATGAAAGTTTAATGAAGGAAGCCATATATTGCAACAAATATTCTTGTGTTGAGAAATTTGGATATGTCTTCTCTTGTTTTGTTTTCCTTTCTACGTTGTCATATGTGTGTTCTTCTATGGTTGCTGAGAGTAAATGAACATAAATAATATTTATTATGCTATGTTTATATGTTCAGTCATCCACAACTTCTAATCTATGCTTTGTAGAATTCATCCTTGTGATGCTCTTATAAGTATATTGTTTCCCTCTTATTCTGCATTCCATATCAGTAATTTAAAATCTCAAAGTATCTCAGCTACGCTACCTCTGTGAATGTTTTACTTTGCTTTCTTGATTAAGCCAAATATTTGACTCCATGCCCAATGGAATTATGTTAAACCCTACCATAATTTGAAGCCTTGTTACAACATATACTGTCATTGTTTTAAGTACATAAGAAGTCATTTTTGAATGAGTTATAGAAGGGATCCACTTTCAGATTGAAAGGGTTAGTTTCCAATCCAAAATATTGGTTAGAGGTTACCTCAGATTTTGCCCCCACAACCAAGGTTTTCTCTGAGTGATAACAAGACCCACATCCTTTGCAGTGCCCCGTATTAATAAATAAATAAATAATAAAAAAAAAAACAATAATAATAATAAAGAAAAGATAATAATAGTAAATAAATAAATCTTGAAGTATTGCAAAACTAGTTCACACACTTAAAGATAAGTGAAGGGATGAGTTTATGTTTGTATTCTTGGGAGTTTGAATTTAGTCGATTTATTTAAGAGTGGGTATTTTAGATTATTATTGTTGTTGTTGTTTATTAATACAGGGCATTACATAGTCCCCATTTTTAAGGAACTTTATCCTAACGTTAAGTTTAATTGTTTAAGTTTTTCTTTTCATTTATTTTTTTTATTACTTCACCAGGTACCTACCATAGGAATACAAATACCAAAAAATAGGTGCCTTCCACGTAGTACGATAGAATGGTAGATTAATCGAAGACTATGAAGTTTAATTCTATTCCTTAGTCCAACATGTGGACTATATGGCATATGATAAACATCAAGCTGAAAGATTCCTACATCGGTTTGATCCTTTGGTTTAAGAGGAATTCGTCATGTGGGAACCCACTATTGTGACAACAACCACTAGTTTTGTCAAACAATTCCAGAGGATGATAAATATGAAAAGGAAAATGGTGACTGATGAAAATGTCAACAAGGAATCCCCCAAAGTGGGGTTAAGCAGAAAAGGGGGCCACCCATATGGATTCTAGGGAAAATGAAACAATGTTGCTAGGATTACTAATGCAACTTTTGGGTTGCCTCCAAGAGGACATAGGGTTCAACCCTACTTGAAAAGAACTAATGGTCAGGGTTGAGGAGTTGGTGGTTGAGGATAGGGAAATATTGACAATCATGATTAATTAGAATGTTGGGAATGAAGAGGTCCACATTGTAGAAGGGATTGTCTGAAGTATCAAGAAATATTTAGACAACAAGGACACAAAGAAAAAGGAGAAAAAACACAGAACCAATATCAAATCCATGTCATCATAAACCATCACTAGTCTGAGCAGCAAACCATAGTTTTGGATTTTGTAGGTATGATAAAGAACATCCATATTTCTATGTTAATTGATTCATGTGCCACTGATAGTTGTATTCCCCTTTTGACACTGCTTATATGTGGATTAACATCTCATTAGCAAAGTGACTTTATAAGGATGGTAGAAATAGTTGGCTCTCATCAATCAATGGAATCATTGGTGAAGGATTACATTATTAACAATGGGGGATGTGACACCAAGATGAAACTATATAACACGAGTCTTAGAACCTATGACTTAATTTTAGGCATATTTCTTCCATTTCTTGAAGCATGTCAATTCCCAACATGACTTTATCCTCTAATCAGTCCTAGCTTAATGAAGTACGACATGGTCTTCCATATAGGACTTTGAAGGGAGTTCACCGAATTGAACTCTGATAACTATTGTTGTATGCAAATTCTACTAAGGGAAGGTATTTCTCCCATTGATTTTGTTGATCAATGGCATACATTCTCAACATGTCCTCTAGTATTTGGCTTACTCTCTATGTTTTCCCATCTATCTTTAGATGATATACAGTACTAAAGTTGAGTTGTGTTCCCATAAAATGTAAAAGGATTTTCCAAAATCTAGAAGTAAAACATGAATCTTTGTCAAATATAATTATTTGTGGTACTCCATGAAGGTGAATTATTTCTTTTAGGAAAACCTGAGCAATGGTTGGTGCCTCAAAGGTGCTCTTAATTGGAATGAAGTGAGCACTCTTAGTTAGTTTATCAAAAACATCCATAATGTAGTCATGCATCTGGGAGGTCATAGGTAAACCTCCCACAAAATCTATTGAAATAATTTCCCACTTAGTTTTTGGTATATCATGAGGTTGTAGAAGGCTTGCAAGATGACAATGTTTGTGTGAATTTCATTGTCTTAAGTTTTCTTTAGCTCAACATTTTTCTTAATTTAACTCTTGTTTATTTTATACCTTTTTACTTTTTGTTATCTCTCTCTCTCTCTCTCTCTCTCTCTCTCTCGATATATATATATATATATATATATTATATATTCAAAACTTCAGTTATGTATTTTATTTATTTACTATATTATTATCTTTTGTTTATTATTTATTGTTTTCTTATTTGTATATTAATATTACTTCACTTATTTTAATTTATTATATTATTTATATATAATTTATCTATTTTACTAATACAGGGCATTACATACTCCCTCTTTTAGGGAACTTTGTTCTTGAATTTAGTTTTTAATCATTTAACTTATTTAATGGTTTATTTATTATGCCATGTGTACCCTACAACCACCGCTAAACAAGTATACTAGAAGGCATCAAAAGTTACACCACAACACCAAGGAAATCTCGAGGAATATCAAGCCTCTTTCCTGACTTTTAGAATCAAGCATAAAGCCTCATCTGTCTATACTAGAGTCCCAAGGCTCAGACCTCATCTACCCCAAGGCGGGCATTTGACCCAGTACTCATGTACTCTAGGCATCCTGAAAGGTTGTCCCAACTCCATCCACAAACCACTAAGGTGCACATCCTCGGGCATCGAAGTCCTACACACACTTTTGAACTTTAGCATCCTAATCCAATATCAGGCACTAGGCCTCCTCAAGATGGTCACATAGCCCCTCAATAGATATCCATCAATATATATACAAGGAAAAATAAGCATTGACATATCCAATGTTAATTGAGTCCATCCCCAATCCATATGGTGTTACATATTCTCCCTGGTAGGTATGGGCTCCCATGAGATTGTCAAACAAACCATCCCTCTCGATCCATTGGTGGATTTCCTATCAATCACCACATCTCAACATGCAACCAATGCATCAATTACAACACCATGATATCATAAATAATAACCCATATTCCAAATATTGCATACCCTTTCCATCATGAGAATATAACATCATTGTTTTCACAACATTCTAAATAGTAAAAACTACATGCTTACGGATGTCATAAAAGATGTATACCATTACCACATTCTTACATCATGAAATATCATCATAAATTATAACATCAAAGGTATATCATGACATCACATAATGAATGGAACTTTATCTCAATATAACCTTATGTTATAACATCATAATATGAGAATCATCTTAGTAATTATCAAATATAAAGTAATAATACACCATAAGCATTCTTATCACAATTCATCAACAAAAATCAATTTCATTTTCCTGTACAAACAATTAATAACAACTATGAAATTAGATTATTCAACATCCCTCTAGGATCTAGGCAATGTCACCAATACTATTAGTGTTGTGTTCACAACGAAATGCCAATTTATTTCACTAATAAATTTCCTCTTCTTTTAATAAGAAAGTTCACAATTTTGTAGGATAGACCTAGCGACACTATTAGTATGCTGCATTTTTTATATAGTCTCTTTACTTGAAAGTTTCACCATATAGAGCCTTAATCTTCCCAATACATTGACTCATTTAATCCAAACACATAAGTCATGAATGGCATACTAACTTCTTACTCTTCACATTAATTGTTTCTCAATAATCTTTAAGCCTCAAATGATCACAAAATGTATCTCCTTTTCCAAGACAATTATTGTCTTTAATATTGCCTTTAAACATTTCCTTAGTCTATCACTTGTCAACTTACACCCATATGGTCATTTTGGTTCATAACTTCCCATATTTCCCTTTTAAAATATATAGGTCATCGCTATGACCTATACTAATCATGTTTCCCAATCGTCATTCATGTTCCATTCTACTTAGCTTATATACTTCAAAGAGCTTGAAATTTGAGAAAGAAACCACTTCAATGCATGTACTTAAATATTGTCTAGGCTTTACTAAGTTTTGTATTTCTCATAATATTTCCATGCTATCCATTAGGCATACATAAGGGACTTCTATGAACTTCAATTAACGATCGTTAATATTAACAAATCTAGAGTGTTGTTACTTAGTTTTCCACCTTGTCTAACTTTGTGAAACCTTCTTGGGTAGCATATTTCCATTATGTTAAGGTATTCTATCTTTCCCTTTATCACAACTTCCATCATTTTGTTCAATCTAATATCACCATACTTTCTATGGCTCCAAAAAAAATATCCATGTTCATTTAAATTCTTTAACTAATTGATATTATTTTCTTTGCATTAAGTATTTCCTTATAATTATCCTTCTCTTGTGGGTCATGATTATGAGGCTTCCTTTTGTTAACATCATTAGAAATGTGCAACTTCCCCCTGACCTACCTCAGTAATTAATTATTATTATTATTATTATTATGTGGCATTACATCCTTCTCTTTACGATTTTCCATGTATAAGGCCCTATACCACAGCAGGTGAACTATGGAATGGATTGGACCAAAAGTGTAATAACAATTTTCCATAATTGTTAGTTTTTGGCAGCATTTGGATGTGCTCTAGCCATGAAAACTGGTGGAGAGGCTAAGGCACATGAGTTCTAAAGAACCCTAAAACCATTTGGTGAAATTCCACCCAGATTCTATTTTATTAAAATAATTAATATTTTTAATGGGGTTCCTAAGTCTAAACTTAGGAAAATTAACATATTAATGGGTATTAATCAAAATATGGGTGAGAATGATCTAGAAGGCAGATCAAGTCATGTTTTAATCTTAGCTATTGATTAGAGACTTAATCTCAGTCGTTGAAGTCTCAACGAGAAAAGTATAAGAAGGAGGCTTGGAGTTCATTTAGAAACACACACGAAAAGAAAAAATTGATCTAGAGTTAAATTGTTGGGGCTAGGAAGCTGAGAATTCGAATTGAGTGATCAATTGCAACAGAGGGGCAGGGATAGTTCAGGAATACTAACAGAGAGGCAGAGATAAGTTACAGGAGGTAGCACAATAGCTAAGAGGATTGATGTTGGGCCAATCTGGGCCCACGCAGAGCCAGAAGGGCCAGCACAGAAGCTGAAGATGCCCTCCACGCAAAAATTTGGAACTGCAAGAACAACGGGGAAATATGATGTAGTGGGGAGAAGAGACAACGCAGAGCCTATAAGGCTGGTGCAGGGCCTACGTCGGGCTAGCGCAAAGGTAGCGAGGGTTAACCAGTTTTGTTGCTGGATCAGCCAGAATCTGTCGGGTGAAGTGAGGTAAAACTCACTTAGTTTTCTACCATTGTATTTTCTCTGTCACTGGATTGCTAGGAGGGCATCCAACCTTTATATTAAGAATTACTTCTTAATAATAGAAAACCCTCAGAGTTGTTGTACCGGTTTTCCTGCATTGGGTTTTTTGGGGACTATTTTGTCCAAAAATAATTATGTCCTATGTATCTTATTCTTTGCTTAATTTCTTGTTCAATGTATTCAAATATTAAAGTGGTGTAGGCTGCAGAAGTAATTTGCTTCAGTGTTACTCAGAAAACAACTTGATAATGTATATTAAAATCAAGTAGGTGAAGTAGGTTCAGATTTATTGCAGTAGGGGTTCCTTGAGGATTTGGAATTTTCACATGGAATCAAAGGATTATTTTTAAAACAGAAAGAGCAGATCCAACGCTGAGAAGAGAGGCCAAAAGATGAACTTGGCAACAATTCGAATCCCCTTGACGGGATTGCACATTCCTTGCTGGGAGGCAAATATTCCGAGGAAATCTCTCCCTGAGAGAGTCGATAAAGAGGTATGATTTCCAGTTTGTGAGTTTGCAGAGGCAGAGGGAGTGACACAAAGCCTCAATGTAGTGCTTGAAGGACGAATTTTCTACAGGGGAAGAAATCCGTCAGAAAAGAGAAAAGACACATAGAAGGGGAATTTTCTCCTCAGAGAACGTTTTGCCAAAAAGTTTGAATTTCTCACTTGATGGGCAGTTGGGTAGTGCTGAGCAGTGACTAGAGGAGTCAATTCAACAGTTGGGTGAGATGGCATCGTATGGGCTCAGAGATCAGGACAGGTTGGAAGGAGCTTCCAACTATGTCATATGAAAGACCAGAATCTTAGTTGTTCTGGAGGAGTATGATCTTGAAGCCTACATCAAGAGTGTTGTGGTTGTTCCAGCTGACAATGATCAAAATAAGAAGTAAAATGCTGAGCAGGGGAAGGCCAAGAGGTTCATTCTCGATGGAGTTTGATATCATGTGGCCTCACACTTACAGGGAAAAGATACGGCACAAGAGATGTGGGAAGCTTTGCCTTCACTGTATGAAGGCTCTTCAAAATAGCAGAAGATGTACTTAGAACAAAATTTGTAGTAGACATTGATGCAAAAGGGAGAAGGAGTTAACTCTTAACTTCAACATATTCAGGACACCGGAGACCAACTTGCTGCAGTCGGGTCTACTCCTCAGTCTACCGCGATGGTAAGGATGACCTTAAATGGGGTCTCGAATGAATGACAAGTCTTCATCCAAAGTATATTGGGAAAGGAAAGATTACCTTCATGGGAGGAGATGTGGGCAACCCTTCAACATGAAGAATTAAGGAGGGACCTAGTAAAGGTCAACCTCAATAGAAGTAGTGGGAGTGGCGTGAAGACCAAGGATGAGGAGGAGAACGCGACTCTAGCATCAAAGGGACAACAGAAGCATAAGAGAAAGAAGGACATTTTGAAGGTGAAATATTTCAGATGTGGCGAGATTGGCCACTTTGCATCTTAGTGTCCTTTGAAGAAAAATTAT
Organism: Pinus taeda; assembly: GCA_000404065.3. Taxonomy (NCBI): domain Eukaryota; kingdom Viridiplantae; phylum Streptophyta; class Pinopsida; order Pinales; family Pinaceae; genus Pinus; species Pinus taeda. The sequence continues at coordinate 38,345 of APFE031471889.1, forward strand.
AAGGATGAGAAACATGATCCTAAGGCTGCTCTAGCAAAGATTGACAAAGAGGAGCTTTCCATGAGTGCCCATGCATCTCTAGGAGGAAAATGGGGCGATATTGAGCTATAGTCCGGAGGACTACATGCAAGTAGGATCCTTGAGGAGTCCACCTCTTGGATCAATTCCTTGCTACGGAAGCCCTTAGATTCAGCAGTAGCGAGATGGACTTGGTGTCAGATGATGTAGTAGATTGTTTTGGAGAGATGGATGCAGTAGCAGTGGACCAGAGACTGATCAACACAGAGGAAAGTTGGCAGCAGTGCAGAAGATTTAGAGGGTCAAAGACTAGAGCAGTCAGATTCCAACATTCATGGTATTATGCTGAACAAAGTTAAGTTCAGTAAATTTTGGATGTTTTTCAGTTGCTTCTCTGAGCAACTCAGTTGCAATACGAATGCAATGTTAGTAGTGGTAGTGCTAACAACATAACAGATTCAACATTTGAGAGGGAGTTGTAGTATAGATGCAGCAGTGGAAGTGGAAGTGTCATGGATAGTAGTATAGTTGTAGCAACAACACAATTATGGTGGAAAAAACAATGCAAAAAGTAGATGCTTCAGAAACAGAGCAACTTGCAGTTGGACATTGTTGCTAGAGAACATTCCTCGCTAAGAGGGAGTGTTAGTTTTTGGTAACATCATATGTGATATAGCCATGAAAATTTGTGGAGAGGCTAAGGTGCATGAGTTCTAAAGAACCCACAAATCGTTTGGTGAAATTCCACCCGGATTGTATTTTATTGAAATAATTAATATTTTTAATGGGGTTCCTAAGTCTAAACTTAGGAAAATTAAAATATTAATGGGTATTATTTAAAATATGGGTGAAAATGATCTAGAAGGTGGATCAAGTCATATTTTAATCTTAGTCATTGATTAGAGACTTAATCTCGGCTGTTAAAGTCTCAACGAGAAAAGTATAACAAGGAGGCTTGGGGTTCATTTAGAAACACACACAGAGAGAACGAATTGATTTGGAGTTCGATTTCTAGGGCTAGGAAGCTGAGAATTCGAACTGAGTGATCAATTACAACAGAGGGGTAGGGATAGTTTGGGAATACTAGTAGAGAGGAGGAGAGAAGCTATTGGAGGCATTGCAATAGCTAAGAAGACTGACACTGGGCCAATCTGGGCCCACACAAGCCTGACGCAAAGCCAAAAGGGCCATCGTAGAAGCTAAAGCTGCCCTCCATGCAGAAAGTAGGAACTGTCGGAATAGCCCGGAAAGTTGACATAGTGGGCAGAAGAGACAACACAGAGTTGATGCATAGCCTATAAGGCTGACGTAGGGCCTATGCAGGGCCATCTTAGAGGTAGCCGGGGTTAGCCATTTTTGTTGTCGGATCAACTGGAATCTTCTAGGTGAAGTGACGTAAAACTCACTCAGTTTTCTACCATTGTATTTTCTCTATCACTGGATTTCCAGGAGGGCATCTAGCATTTGTATTCATAATTACTACTTAATAATAGAAAACCGTTAGAGTTGTTGCACCGGTTTTCCCACATTGGGTTTTTCCGGGGACTATTTTGTCCAAAAATAATTGTGTCCTATGTATCTTGTTCTTTGCTCAGTTTCTTGTTTCATGTGTTCAAATATTAAAGTGGTGTAGGTTGGAGAAGTAATTTGCTTCAGTGTTACTCAGAAAACAACTTCATAATGTATATTAAAATCAAGTAGGTGAAGTAGATTCAGATTTGTTGCAGAAGGGGTTCCTTGAGGATTAGGATTTTTCACAATAATAAACACATGTCTCCAAGATGATAATATCATTAGAGGCCAAAGCATAAGGTCTTAGGTCAATTTGTTTCTATAACTTCTAGTCCATGCATAGTTTCCTAAAACATGACACATGTTTTCTATAAGCTATAATTTTCCCTAGAGGAATATACATGATTGATTCCAATCTTTGACATTCCTCCTAACACAGGACATGGTTCATGACCAAGTGGCTTTGGTCATATACTAAACATTATGGAACCTAGCTCTTGTATAAGCAACTAGACTATGACACAACCCTTCTAGAGGTAATTCCCCCCTTAGAAGTAGGATACAAGCCTAATTTTGAGGTTTGGTTTACCAAGGGAAAATATCTTGGTTGAAGAGTGATTTCATGTTAAAAATTAGAGGATTGGGCCCTAAATAGTATATCTAAGGCACATGGGCCGTGCATGAACCCTTGACCATCAGACAAGTCCTTGTGACAAACCCTTCATTTTAGGATTCAAATACAACACCAATTCATATGTTGAGTGCACTAGGAATGGGACACCTTGCCAAGGATGTGGTGTTAAACCAAAAATAGTGTCTTAGGCAGTATGCTACTTTTATGACTCACAGGTCATGGAACCCCAACCATGACAAAGGCCCTCTCGAGGAAATATTTACCCTGATTTCTTGGTTCTTTATTTGCAATTTTATGAAAAATGTACTATTTTTTAAACAAAGTTAAGTTTTCCAAAGAGTATGTGATTTAAAATATATATAACAATTTTAATTACATACTTGTGAGTGTATTTTTTTTTGTGGATTGGTGCTGGATGCATTGTACTAATCAACCACTATACTTTTGTGAGATTGTGTTAAACATGATGTGCACGAGTTATGTTTGAATAAATACATTTGGGATATATATACATAAAACTATGTACATAACAATTATGGTGGTTGGTTTAGTTTTAGGTTTGGCTTAACAAATTGAGATTTAGAATCCAAAAACTAGAATTAGTAGTATTCTTTCATATCTCTATGAATGTGTATCATTTCCAAAATATATTTAAACATGTGAAAACAAATTATTATTTTTATCTCATAGATATCATAAAATCAAATTTTCAAAAATTGTAAGGTTATTATTTTTATAATTATTTTTGTTTTTAATATTTAATTTATAAACTAAAATTAAAATTAACATTATTATACATTGATCTCTAAAAAAAATTATAGGTATAAATTTAAAATTAGATAAACTTATTATTTTTATGAACAATAATTATTTTGAATATTCATTATAAATAATTTATGAATTGCACTATTATATATTGATCTATATATAAAAATATATACAATGTATTTTTATTAATTTAAAAAATATTAAAACGCCCTTAAAATAATGTTAAAATATAAATAAATTTATCATTTTTACGATAATAATTATTTTTGAATATTCATTATAAATTAAATCATGAATTGCACTATTATATACTGATGTCTAAAAAAACTATGAATATATGCTCTATATTTTTATTAATTTAAAAAACATTAAAACAACCTTAAAATAATGTTAGAAAAAGAGTGTAACAATAACCTACATTGTTTTCTAAACATCTATAACTTTTATGAAGAGATACCATTTTTAAGTCTCTCATTCATTTATAAACATAATTATATAATTAATATTCTGAAGCAAAAAGAAATTGGGAAAAAAAAATTGTATTACTAATTTGTTTTATAAAAATATATATATATTTTTAAATAGTTTATAAAAAAATATTTTTTTAATAGTTTTAAAATTTTATGTTTTATATTATATAAAAAAATCAATTTTATTTTTAAGAATATGTTTTTTAACATTTAATAATAATTGACACACTATGTTTATGTGGTGTAGAATAGAGGGTGATAAGGTGTATTGTTAAGTTATTTTGTGATGTGAAGGTAATTAATTGGAAATTCTAGGGTCAAAATTCCAACTATGTTAAGGACTAGTGTGGCCCGATTGATTTTGACGGCTTAAATGTCCCATAGATCAAGATATCTCAAGCCACAAGTTAAACCTAATGTAATCTCTAGAAAACTCAAATAAGTAAATAAATAATTAATACATCACAAAAAAATCATTATAATTATACATTTATTTTTTAGGTTTTTTTTCTTTGTTTTTTTAATTAATATTCTACTTATATTTTTCAACCAAGCTAATAAATTAAAAAAGAAAAAAAAAATAATTTCAAACTTTTATTTATCCTAATTTCCCAATACAATTTGTCCAAGTTTAAACAAACTTTACAATATTAGAAATGGGCTAAAACTTTATGAATCTTGACTACCAACAAATATATCAATATTTATCTAATTCTTAATAATGAAAGGGATATACACACAAAGGTATCCATATAAATTAAATGATTTATAAACATCTTGGACATCAAAATACTTATCTCATGAGACTTCTCACATTCCCAAGATTAAAAGAATTATAAAAATTAACTAAGTTATAATTTTATTTTAAATTTCAATTATTATAAATTATAAAAAAATCAATATATAAGTTAAACATATATACATTTAAAAACCATGTAACAATCCCCGATGGGGGTGAATATCGATGACAATGAAGGGACGGAGGAGCCTCGTCACCCTCCTCCACTTGGCATGGGTATTAAATGATGTGTGTCAAACATGCTTCATGTTGTAAACATGTGGCAATCATTCTAGAGAAGGAAGGAAAATATATGGCAGAGTAAGCTCTATAGGATGATTTTGGGTCAATTGGGTATGGGATTTAAGGTGGTGGGAAAAGTTGGAAGTCTAGTTATGCAGGGTGGCATTCTAGTTATGCGAATCCTCGTGCCACAAGTTGTGGAGAATTGGGAAGGAATTCAAGTCAGTTCCTATGGAATTGTCAGATTATCTTGTGTGGTTCATAGCAAGAGAATTAAGGACCCATGCAAGAGGTGCTTCTATGGTCCCCAAAAAAGTATCCATGTTCATTTAACTTCATTAATTGATTGGTAATATTTTCTTTGCAATAAGTATTTCCCTTATAATTATTCTTCTCTTGTGGGTCATGATTATGAGGCTTCCTTTTGTTAACATCATTAGAAATTTGCAACTTCCTCTTGACCTACCTCAGTAGTTAATTATTATTATTATTATTATTATTATTATTATGTGGCATTACATCCTTCTCTTTATGATTTTCCATGAATAAGGCCCTATACCACAATAGGTGAACTATGGAATGAAATGGACGAAAAATGTGATAAAATTTTTCCATAATAAACACATGTCTCCAAGATGATAATATCATTAGAGGCCAAAGCATAGGGTCTTAGGTCAATTTATTTCTATAACTTCTAGTTCATGCATAGTTTCCTAAAACATGACACATGTTTTCTATAAGTTATAATTTTCCCAAGAGGGATATACATGATTGATTACAAGCTTTGAAATTCCTCCTAACACAAGACATGGTTCATGACGAAGTGGCTTTGGTCATATACTAAACGTTATGGGACCTAGCTCTTGTATAAGCAACTAGACAGTGACATAACCCATCTAGAGATAATTTTCCCCTTAGAAGTAGGATACAAGCTTAATTTTGAGGTTTGGTTTACCAAGGGAAAATATCTTGGTTGAAGAGTGATTTCATGCTAAAAACTAGAGGATTGGGCCCTAAATAGTATATCTAAGGCACATGGTCCATGCATGAACCCTTGACCATGAGACAAGTCCTTATGACAGACCCTTCATTTTAGGATTCAAATACAACACCAATTCAAATGTTGAGTACACTAGGAATAGGACACCTTGCTAAGGATGTGGTGTTAAACCAAAAAAAATAGTGTCTTAGGCAGTATGCTACTTTTATGGCTCATCGGTCATGGAACCCCAACCATGAGAAAGGCCCTCCCGAGAAAATATTTACCCCAAACTCTTGGTTCTTTATTTGCAATTTTATGAAAAATGTACTATTTCTTAAACAAAGTTAAGTTTTCAAAAAAGCATATGATTTAAAATACATATAACAATTTTAATTACAATGTGACTGTGTTTTTTTTTGTAGATTGGTGCTAGCATTACACTAATCAACCACTATACTTTTGTGAGATTGTGTTAAACATAATGTGTACAAGTTATGTTTGAATAAATGCATTTGGAATATATAGACATAAAACTATATACATATCAATTATGGTAATTGGTTTGGTTTTAGATTTGGCTTAACAAATTGAGATTTAGACTCCAAAAATTAGAGTTAATAGTATTATTTCATCTCTATGAATGTATGTCATTTCCAAAATATATTTAAACATATAAAAAAAATTATTTTTATGTTTTAGATGTCATAAATTCAAATTTTCAAAAATATAACTCATCTTCATTTAGACATATTTATTACTATTTTTTACTAATCATTTATTTAAAATAAAAAAATATGTAAAACTTTAAGATGTATTCTTAACTTTGATTTAAATAATTAAAATTGTTTAATCCATTAATTTTTACCATTCACTTATAATATTAAATTAAATTGAAAAATCATTATAGAATAAACTACTACATATATATATCAAAAATATTTATTTTCCAATTAAATCAAGAACATTATTCGTACAACCAGATTTTACCTGGAATCAATTTATTTTTAGAACCTTCCAAACCTCCTAAATTGCATTACATATATTTAAATTAGTTTTATAAATGGAAACATATGAATGCATGGCAGGAAAAGATGTAACCATGAATTAAAAAAAAAAAAAATTCAAACAGATTTACACAGTAACCAAAATTTGCATAGAAAATCTTTAGAAAAAATAGAATAAAGACAAATTTTATTATAAAAGGAAAGAAGATTTTTAATCAGACTGACCTCCTGTGGAGTAGTCGTGCTCCCATTCCTAAAATAGTTATAATCTAGATAAAGGTTTCAACTTGGAATATAGCTCTTTGTCTTTTTATCGCAGTGTGCGTGAAAAAAAAGACTTGACCTGGTCAAAACATTTGCACAAACAAATGTATATGGAAATCTTATTTGTATATAGAACTCTGAATTTATGGATATGTTTGTTTTTTTGTTTTTTAAAATTAATTTGTTTGTGATGTTTTTGGTTTAATTTTTAAATTAATTAGGTTTAAAATGGGTTGAAATGATAAATTTAAATTATTGAATTTATATTATTTTAATGTTTCAATTATTGTTA